>WHVA01000402.1:0-107384 GCA_015179125.1 Gautieria morchelliformis
TTTAAAACAAGGATGGGCTCCCGATCTTATCCTCTTTGTTCATCGCCTCGCATCTCCCTATCCCCTTCAGATAATCCAACGTGCATAGCCCAGCGTGCCCCCTTGTCGCGTCAGTCCGCGATAAACCCGCTTTTACGGTTAGTCGGTTACCTTGAGTTGTGGTCTCGCCTGCTCCCTCATTCACCAACTAATCTCAGCTCTTTCTACCCTCAGATAAATTCACGCTTGTGAAATGGTTTCCAGTGCGTCCCCTGTCTCAACCTACTCCCACTTGACGCATCCAATGTCTTTCTATCCAGACTGTACCGCCCCCGCACCTGCACCGCCCAAAGGAAAATACCATGGTCCGGGAAGGGCCCCAGGACACGTGCCAAGGCCGCCCAATGCCTTTATATTATTTCGCTCGCATTTTTGTGCGAACGACGTTATCCCTCAGCACCAGGGGGTCACCCAGCAGATGCGGTCCCGCGTCGCCGCCAAGTTGTGGGGGCGCATGTCCCCCGAGGACAAAAAGCCCTGGCACGACGAGGCTAGGAAAGTCAAACAAGAGCATAAAATTAGATATCCGAACTTTCAATATCGCCCGACCCCGAGAGGGCCCATCAAGCGCCGACGCCAATCGAGTACTATAGAGCAGCAGCAGCTAAAATGCGAGGAGTTGGTTCTCACGTGCAACCACCCCTATAAATTAGGCCCTAGTTCCGAAACTAGAGCCAAACCCTGCCCTCCCCCACGCTCGCACCGTGATATAGCACTGACCCCGCACCACGAGGATATCCATCTCCGTTCCTTGGCCCAGGAACCTGTCTTCATGGAGCCTTTGATTCGGGAGCCTTCTGTCCATTCGACATATGCTCCTTGGGATACTCAATGCTCTCAAGCAGTAGTAGATGACTCGTCGTCAGTGCCTCTCAGTGCAGTCGCACACGTCGAAGGACGATGTAACCGGGAGCCCCAGGCAGATACCCGTCCAAAGGTGAATTTAACTCTGAATTCGGAAATGAGTGTTGTTCACCGTAGAGTTAGGCAACTTCTGATCAGCTTGGGGCACATCAGCTCGGGGCAATGCATGGCTTTTCATGCCTTCCAGGAGTCGGCTCTAGTGATCCCGCCTTTCGGCAACTAGCCTACACCGCGCCCCAGCCCGCCCGCGGTAGTTTGCCTCCTGTTGTTTCCGAGCCCTTCCCAATGCCAGTCGAGGCGCATGCGCATTTCGAGGGACTTAGCCTCGGGATGCCTGCTTTCGATTCAGGGAATGCTCCCGCTTCATTCCCTGTTGATCTCGGGTTTTCGACGAATATGATCGGTTTTTCCGGGCTCTTTGGAATCGACAGTGAACTCCATGAGGCCCTGGTGTTAGGTCTGGGCAACACTCATGCTGGTTCAGAGTGGTTAACAGCCCCGATAGCGGACCTTTTACAGGTCAGCGCCTCTCCTACCGAGAATCTGGGATTCTCTTCAACTGTCGGATGATCCTGCATGTCCACGTGCGTCCTGTCAGCCTTTGGATACATGTATGTCTGTTGTCGGTTTTCATCGTTTCGAAATACCCAGTTCCCCCTTTGTGCTTAGATCTCCTATTACTCTTTTGTACATACAACTTCAAGCTTTCTGTTCATCACTATTCAGGATCAATATTGAAGTTACAGTGCGTCTATCGCAAGGGCTACAGAAGTGTCAGAGGAACCCAAGTAAAATTACTTTGGTCATTGAATCTACGGCTGCCAGTGATCCCGGCTTGAGTCTGCTTGAGTGCCTTCTAATTTGTCCGATCTTTGATACATCAAGGTTAGAGTGAGCAGATAGTTCCGTTCATTCGTCTGGTTGAAGTGCATGCTTCAGCCAGTGTCGTGAGTATCTTGATATGGGATACCGGTACTAGAGTGTATTTGTTAGCTAATAATTATCAAATCACTAATAAAATATTAGCAACCTATAATATAAGCGCCTGGGAAGATAAAAATACCGAATAGGGACAGCTAATTAAACCGAACAGGTGACCAACGCGTGGTTAGAAACGTACGCTCCTGCCTGCCATGCCAGTCAACCTGTCAAAGAAACGTGTCCTGGCGGCCACTCTTATACCTTACCTCCTCAACACCCGACCGCACCTCCCCACTATCGCTCAGGAAGGCACCGGTTCCAGCATGAACGGACTGACTGCACAGGCCATACTCATGCAGAGAGTGAGGCCACAACCTAGTATAGGGGGTGAACGTGTCACAGTTGAGTACCTATGCCGCATCAGTGAGGCAGAATGGTTGTGGCATTTTCGGTAAGCCCTCTGCTGGTGTCATTCAGTTATGGAAACTTACAGGCTTTTCAGATTCACAGTAGAGGAGTGTCAAGATTGGTTTTCAGGCGTTAATATCGTGTATTAGTGAACACAGCGAATGCCCAAATAACTTGTGCGAATAAGTATGCCGTTCGGCAAATAGGTGAACCAATGAATGTTCACAAGGTAAGAGGGTTTGCCTAAATGGGGCTCACCCTATCTACAGTCGTAGTGAAATAGCCCGTGGCTCTTGACGATGTAACGTGCAAGGTCTCACGGAAGGGCTGTCTAATTCTTGACAATCCCTTTGCTGGCGAAGGTGCTCCTTCGGAGCCCTTCACCAACAGCACAGAAAATGGTTCGAAGGCTAAGGTAATGAAGGTGAAGTATGAAAACTCACCAGTGGCGCCTAAGTCCTCTGCTAGTCGAAGATGGAGATCTCCAAGAGAAGGCTTAAGACGATGGCCACAGCGAGGTCAAATTTGCACAAGATGAATGACGTATGATAATTGAACTGGGGAATATACATGAGAATGTAAACTACTTATATCGAATGCTCATAAGGTATCAGCGAATAGGAAAGAGGCCGTCACGAGTCAGGGTTGGATAGGGGTGCGCAGTCATGATACTAAGTAGATGGAATAAACATACAATAGATTGAGGGGAGAATGTGAACATGAAACGACGGAGAGTAAAGGGGGTGAAGGCACTTATGGACAAAACCATGTCTTGGGACCCGCATACACGCTACCCTGCACGGACTCTTCGTTTACTGGGTTGATCCCGCATGGCCTATGGAAGGGACGGGACGTCCTGCGACCACACTTTGGCCATACGAACACCCAATGGGGTTGGATTAAGAAGATGATGGGGTTAATGATGAACCATCATTCCAGGTGAATGGTATCGATCATATTTGATGGCGAAATGCACAAGCAGCGAATAGCGGTTCGGAGAATGGGGCGAACAGCGGGTAGAGTGGATGTAGAGGAGGAGTGGTCGGTGGGTGCGGCGAACTCTGGCGAAGATCCTAGGGAGTGACGAGGGGGAACATAGAGGTAGCGCGGTAGGAGAAATAAACTGGTCATGACAAGGAGCTGCAGCACCTCAGCTCACTCTTAGAGCTCCCAGACCCCTTGATTACCAGTGGGGGCTACCGATCCCCCCCTCTCAAGTCATTCGCCCTCCTTTGTGCACGTCTCCGCAGCCCTGAGGACCAATGGTCCCTGGCCACGAAGTATGCCCGCACCCAGCCAGCGATCTCACAGATCGTGAACAAAACTACGACGTTCATCAATGCACGCTGGGGCCACTTGCTTGGGTGGGATTCCGAGGGTCTTCTCAGCCCTGAGAGACTGCAGATATATGCACGCGCTCTCCACAATTTTGGGGCTCCAACCCAGTCGGTCTTCAGGTTTATCGACTGCACAATATGCCAGACCTGCCACCCAGTGAGGAGGAAGGGTTGGCCTATACTGGGTACAAGAAATTTCATGGGATGAAATTTCAGGGAGTCGTGACCCCAGATGGACTGGACTGTTCGCTCACCTCAATGACCCATACAGAGCACCACAGAACGACAGCAGCATCTTGAATGCAAGCGGACTCCTGGGGCACATTGAGAGGAACGCAATCCAGCCAGGGTCAAATGAAAGTGATCCGCCATCTCACCGTTTTTTTCAGCTGTACGGAGACTCCGCTTATGGTGTAAGCCCGTACATCATGAGCCCTTATGCGGGGACTGATGCCCTGACCCCTCAACAGCGGCAATGGAATGCCACCATGGGTGGTGTGCATATCTCGGTCGAGCACGGCTTCGGCCTGGTTTTACAAGACTGGCTGTACCTCCACTGTTTTTGGAAGCACAAGATCCTTGGGAATGTGTGCGGGCTCATGTATCGGGTGGCCATGTTACTCACCAATGCACGTGCATGTATCGAGCCGAATCAGACCTCCCAGCGTTATTCATGTCCTCCACCCTCCATCGATGATTATTTTCACTCTTGATGTTGTAGCTGTGCTTGCGCCTCTTGTGAAATTACTTTGAAATGACTATGAAATTTTGTGTTTAACAAATTAAAATGAGATATTACTTTGAAACTCTGTATTTAACACATTAAATTGAGAAATTACCATGAAATTACTTTGAAACTGGAGGTTTAACAAGAAATTAAGTACTAGTAATTAAGTACTAGTTATTGAGCAGACCCTGCCTCAAGATATCCAAGAGCGCTGTCGACATCCGCTCTTGGATATCGATAGCCCTGTCATGCCTCTCAAGAAGGCTTGCATGAAACTCCTCCATCTTCTGCTCCTTGCGATCCTCACATGCGTCGTTCTTCTCCATGAGCCAAGCGACCTTTGCCATATCACGATGTGAATGGACACGACTTACACTTGTGAGTCACGTCCTCTTTGACATTTCCCTGCCGGATTCCAGCAGGCTGTCCACCGGCGAGTTTTCTTTCATGCTCTCCCCATCGGATGAGGGAGTGGAGGGACGTGTGCGCTTCGTGGCCATGGGCTTGTGGCCATGCATCATGGATGTACGCAAGATCTCTCCAGCTGCCCGAAGCCAATTCTGGGCCTGTAGACACTTAGTATCTAAAAATATTAATAAAGAAAAAACTCACTTTTTTGGCATGGGCCTTCTGGCCCTCACACATATCCTTCGCCTGTATTTTGACGTGTTGGATGGCGTCTAGCTTCCCTGAGAGTGCAGCGAAGCCGGCCAGATCACTGTCAAGCTCCTTTCCAAGAGGTGACCAAGCCTTTTTCTTCTCCCCCCCCTGTAAATATAATTATCAGAATGTGGTGAATGAGACAGGAAATGATCACATACCTGTCAGGGGAACCCCCTCCCGAGGATATTTCTAGCCTCGGCTTTGGCTCCGACCCAAGATCCGGGTGTAACCCGAACACAACCCGAGGGCCCGGCCGAGTTTCTGAACCCTCAGCTTTGGGAATCGTCCCTGAATGGCACCAAGGTAGTGGGTTGAGACGTGCATAGTAGGCGAGGGCCGCAGGGGCGTGGATGTGTGTCAGGAGTGGAGTGGGCATCCCTGACTTCAATCAGGGGTGCGAGGTATATGGGTAGCGCACTGGTAGTGGAGGTCCTTAGCTTTTCCTCTTTGGATCCTCCTCTACCAGGTGAGTTGTATGTCATATAGGTAGCTTTTATTCATATCTTTGGATCCTCCTCTACCAGGCGGCGTGAGTCTGCTGTCTAGGGAGAGTTGCCCTCACAGCAGGCAAAGCTCTTCTCCAAGGACCGGTGGTCGGGCCACACAGTAAAGCCATAGACAATTTTGGCCTTAGTGATTCTGAGTCGGATTTCTGAACACCCTCGGAGCATACAGCACCTGACACCCCCTCCTTCAAAGTCATCCCTTCAACCCCGGCACCAACCCCGAGCGTTCTGTCATGACGCGTTTATTTCTCATACTCAGGTGCTCTGTCCTGCCATTTCTCACCCCATTTCCATGTTCGTTCCGATCGCCATTGTCATGTTCGGCAACCGATTCTCGCTGTTCGCGCCAATTACCATAGCCACGCCGTCAAACGCACGATCAACGCCTTTGGACTGACTTGGCAGTGATCGCTGGGTCTACCACCTCCTCTGCTCAACCCTCTTCCGATGGTGTTCTGGTAATTGGATTGTCATGACCTGTGTATTTCCTGCACCTTGTTATCCCCATTTCCCCTTTCGCTACTCCTCCCCAGTGTTCGCTCGGCTTCGCCCTCCACCTCAACCTCTCCTCCTCTATGTCACCTCTGTTTGCCCTTCCTCACATTTCACCAAATGACCATTCGCTGCTCGCATCATTCGCCAGCAGGCACACCATCAAATCACGATCGACATCCCTATCTGGCATGATGGCTCGTCAGTAACTCCATCAGCTTCTCGATCCAACCCCCTTTTGGTGTTCATATGAGCAGGGTGCGTTCGCGGGACGTCCTACCCATTGCAGGGCAGTGTATATGTGGGCCTCAAGACATGATTTCGTACACAGGTGTCTTCGCCACCTTCACTCTCCGTCGTTTCATGTTCTCCCTCTTCTCTCATTCTATTGTATGTTTATTTCATCTATGTTGTATCATGACTGCGCACCCCTATCCAACCCTGACTCGTGACGGCCTCTTTTCTATTTGCTGACACCTTACAAGCATTCGATATAAGTAGTTTACATTCGCATGTATATCCCCCAGTTCAATCATCATACGTCGTTCATCTTGTGCAAATTTGACCTCGCTGTGGTCATCGTCTTAAGCCTTCTCTTGGAGATTTCCATCTTCGACTAGCAGAGGACTTTGTTTTCCACCTATTCACCGAACGGCATACTTATTCGCACAAGTCATTCAGGCATTCGCTGTGTTGACTAATACACGATATTAACACCTAAAAACCAATCTTGACACACGTATGATACAGCAGCCAGACGATTACACGTTCCGGAGACGGTTGGTGTTGGTGCTGCGCGAAACACTGCGCAACGAAGTCCTCAAAAAGGGCTACAATGCCAAGAGCAGCTCAATAGAGCAACTCTTCGAAATGGCCCAAATGATCGAGGAGGCATCCCGATACAACATGGGGATGCGCCGCGCAGAGAGTGCAGCGGCAACGGCAAGCGCTGCCCGGATCACAGGGAGCTAGCCGTTGACACAGACGGGCCTGACCAGGCCCAGCCTGTTCTCAAGAAGTGGAGCAGTGCAACGACCGCCGCCCCCATGCCCAGCGCAAGTCGGACGCCCACCTGAAGCTAAACAGCCTCAAGCGTCAGGGTCGTCCCCGCGACCTGCCCCGCCAGTGAAAGTGTCGGGCCGACCGAACGATCGGCCCAGTGGCAACCAGAGCAGCACCACGTGCGTTGAATGCGGCCAACCTGGCCACAAGAGGGCAGAATGCCCCCGGCTTAAGTCCGGTATCAGGACAGCGGCCGCAAGGCACGAAGAGCAGACCGAAGATCTGGAGACGGATCTCAGTCAAAATTCTCTCCATCAAATTGATGAAGAGGGGGAGGGTGATCCCCGACCCAACGACACTCCGGACAGTGGAGACGCACCTGCTGAAGAGTGTGATCCCAAGCCGTCCCAATGTTATGAATGGGATGAAGAGGTGGAGGACACCACCTACAGGTCCAGCGCGATCAGATTTGCGCTGGAGGACGAAACCGCCACGAAAGTCATGGCAGCACGCACGTCGGTCACGCCAGACAAGGCAGCTGAACCGGTGTATCACCACCGAAGCAAACACAGGACCCCGCCAACGCACCCACGCAGCGAGAACCGTACCCTGTCGGGGTACTGGGAAATAAACAGCGTAAAAGCCCACTGCCTGCTAGATAGTGGCAGCAAAGGGGTATTGCTATCCCCTGAGTTCACGCGAGCTACAGGGATGAAAATATTCTCCCTGAAGCAGCCAATCGTGCTGCAGCTAGCCTGCATAGGCAGCCCTTCCACGATCAATTATGGAATGAACATGACCATCAAATTTGGTCGTGAAACATACGACAAATATTTCAACGTGGCGAACATCGAATATTACGATGCGATCTTAGGGACACCGTTCCTAAGGAGATTCGGCATAACCCTGGACTTCTCGAGCCCAGAGACAATCCGCAAGGGGAACGAAGTGATCCCCACGGGCAAGGTTTTGTTCGATGATGATAGATCGACAAACGAGGACAAGGGACCACGGGTGAGCAGGATCACCCGGGCACCAGAGCCAAACCTGGCTCATTGAAGCCAGGAGGACGAGTCACGGGACGACTCGTCCTTGAACTCACCCTACAACCGTAGGGAAAGGTGCTCTCACCTAACGGTGAAGGTGATGGGGAAGAGGAAAGCAGTTCCACGCGCCGCGGAACCTAATAGATGCACACCCGCCTAATGGCTTCTAAGCCAACCACCACCATCATCCTAATGGATGATAACCGCCCTCGCCTCCGCGAGGAATGGATGGAACGAATCACTTACCTAGTCAGTGGAATTCCATTAGAACTCCCACCACTATGGGAGATCAATCATGAGATCAATCTCATCGATCCCAACAAGCACATGCAGTATCGACTACCGAAATGCCCCGAACACTTCCGAGAGGAACTGTCGGCTAAGATAGAAAGATACACCACTGCAAAGTGGTGGATTCCGGCAGTTGTGCAGCAGGCCGTGCCCATGCTGTGTGTGCTGAAGAGGAACGGTACATTACAAACTGTCTTCGATCTGCGTGAGCAGAACAAGAACACGGTGAAGGACATCACACCTTCCCGGATCAAGATATCATCCACAGTGACATGGCTTGCTGTTGGTATTGAACAAAACTCAATATGTCGGAAGCATACAAGCAGATCCGGATCCATCCGGATCACGTAGCAAAGACTGCCTTTGCCATGATCCTTGGCACCTTTAGGCGCCAGGTGATACAGGTGGGAGACTGTAACGCCCCACCGATGTTCCAACGGCTGATGACAGCCATGTTCCGCCACTGCATAGGTCGCTTTGTCCATGTATACATGGACGACATCTTCATATTTTCTCTCTCAATACAAGAGCATGAAGAGCAGCTCTACATCGTCTTTGACAGACTGAGGAAGAATCACCTTTTTCGGAGCAAGAAAAAGGTGGACCTTTATTCCATCCGAATGGAGTGTCTCGGCCACATCATCGATGGCCAAGGTGTACATGCCAACGAGGATAAGATGCAACACATCCGCGAGTGTTGTTGGCCATGGACGTTTAATGGCGTCCAGCGTTTCCTTGGGCTGGTACAGTATCTGGCACATTACATACCAGATGTTAGCGCATATACCACCCCACTATCGGGCTGTGCGTGTAACAACCGTCCATTCGAATGGACCCCACTACTAGACAAATGCTGGCAAAGCATTAAGGGGTTGGCCTGTAAGGCCCCGATCCTGCGTCCAGTAGACGCATGGTGCCCAGAGCCAATCTGGGTGATCACCGATGGGTCAAAAGCCGGCATCGGTGTGGTCTACAGCCAAGGTCCCAACTGGAAAACCTGTCGGCCTGCTGGCTTCTTGTCAAAGAAGTTCAGCGTTGCTCAGCAACACTACCACTGCAGGCATATAAAAGTTTTCTTGACTGAAAAACTGTAGAAAAAACTGTAAAGATTTTCCAAATATTTTTAGTGTTTTTTATATAAAAAAACTATAATAAAATTTTGTGTTTTTATTAGAATTTGTTGAGCAAGAAAATTGTAAAAAAATTCAAAGTTTTTTTCAGGGTTTTTTATGGGTTTCTTTGTGTTTTCACAAAGAAACTTATAAAAAGACATAAAAAACCCTGCAAAAGACTTTAAACTTTTTTACAATTTTCTTGCTCAACAAATTCTAACAAAAACACAAAATTTTGTTAAAGTTTTTTTACATTAAAAATACTAAAAAAATTTGGAATATCTTTACATTTTTTTGAACAGTTTTTCAGACCAGAAATTTTTTATATGCCTCCAGTGTACCGGACTCACGAGCACGAGACAATCGCGGTGCTCGAGGCTCTCATGAAATGGGAGGACAAACTGCTGGACGAAGGTTCACCCTCATCACAGACCACAAAGGGCTTGAGTACTTTGAGACCCAGAAGAGCCTGTCTGACTTCCAGGTCAGATGGTGGGAGTTTCTCTCCCGGTTCAACTTCAACACCGTACATGTTGACGGTGTAGAGAACAAGGTAGCAGACTGCCTGTTGCGCTACTACGAGAGTGACACCAGTGATGACAATCACCCGAACCACGTCTTCGTAAATGCAGATGCACGTTTAGACCTCGACGGTGGGTTATTGCCCACCGACCAGTATATCGAGCTGCGAGCAGTGGGGACGAGACGGTCTAAACGCCTCGCTGAGAAGACAGAGGCAAGAATAACGGAATCCGCCACGTTAAATGAGGGCTCACAAAAGCCCACGAGCATCGCCGCATCACGCGACAACGACGACAATGACGTCAGAGTCATCGCAGCAGGAAATGATGGTGCACCCCTGTGCCGGATCGTCGAGCAAGGCGTAGACATGTCTAAGGTCCTATGAGACGCATACCATAGGGACGCCATGTTCACAAAGATCATGGCGCACCCGGACACGCACCCGAGATTCGGGATCCGGGATGGGCTGTCGGGAAAAAAAACCAGCTCCAAAGAGACATCATTGCCATCCCCCGCTCTGTTCTTCAGGGGGGAAGGAGGCTGATCAAAATCATCATCGCTCAGGCACATCAGATAGTCGGTCACTATGGCCATCTGAAGACTTTGAACTACGTTCGAAGATCATATTGGTGGCCGGGCATGAGCCCAGACATAGAGTCGTTCTGCACATCGTGCGCGAAGTGCCAGATGATGAAAACCGGGCCACAATGGCCCAAAGGCCTACTACACAGCCTACCCATTCCGGATAGGCCGTGGCAGTCGATTGGCCCAATCGACTTCATGGGTGTCAAGATTGGATTTTGGTCATTAATATCGCATGTTAGTGGCGAATGCCCGAATAGCGTGCGATCTAGCGAATCGCCCAGCAAACAGTACCGAAGAGGTAAGGGTTAAGAAGTAAGAGGGTTACTCGAAAGGAATTCACCCTGATCTACACTCATAGCGAAATAGCCCATGGCACTTGACGATGTAACGTGCAAGGTGTCACGGAAAGGTTGTCTAAGTAGCAACAATCCTTTCACCGGCAAAGGCACTCCTTCAGAGCCCTTCGCTGACAGCACAGAAAATAACTCGAAGGCTAAGGTAGCGAAGATGAAGTATGAGAACTGACCAGTGATGCCTAAGTCCTCTCCTGGTCAAAGATAGAAATCTACAGGAGAAGGATTGAGACAATGATCACAGTGTGGTCAAGTTTGCACAAGATGGACATATGATAATTACACTGGAGAATATACATGTGAATGTAGACTACTTATACCGAATGCTCATATGGTGCTAGCAAATAGGAAAGCGGCCGTCTGGAGTCAGGATTGGATAGGGGTGCGCAGTCAGGATACATAATAGATGAAATAGACATACAATAGAATGGAAGAGGGGTGCGAACATGAAATGACGGAGAGGAAAGAGGGTGAAGGCCCCTATGTACGAAAACATGCCTTGGGACCTGCATATACACCACCCTGCACGGACTCCTAGTCTTCTGGGTTGGTCCCACATGAACTACGGGTAGGATGCCCCACGAATGCATTCTGGCCATAGGAACACCCAAAGGGGGTTGAGTTGAGAAGATGATGGGACCAGTGATGAACCATCAACCCGGGTAAAGGATGTTGATCCTGTTTGATGGTGTGCGTGCTGGTGAATGATGCGAGTAGCGAATGGAGCGAGGAGTGAATGGAGCGAAGACGAGCGAACATGGAAGAGTGGTGAAAGGGACTACAGGGATAGCTGGGTACAAGAAATAAATGAGTCATGACAGCCTGCACCTCCTTGCAATTCATGATAGGACCAGTGATGAACCATCAATCCAGGTAAAGGATGTTGATCGTGTTTGATGGCATGGCTACTGGCGAATGATGCAAGTAGCGAATGGCCATTTGGCGAATGTGGCAAATAGTGAATTGAGCAAGGGGTGGATGGAGCGAAGCTGAGCGAACATGGAAGAGTGGTGAAAGGGAAAACAGGGATAGCTTGATACAAGAAATGAATGGGTCATGACAACTGTGTAGTGAAAACTTCAGCAAAGCTAATTCGTCCTGCCCTGCAGTGGTACAAGTCCCATTGAGTCCAACCTGCACGGAGGGTGCAACTGACACTATCCGAATGCATCCTGAGCATGTGGGTCTGTCATGGAGTGGGAGTTTAACAGATGATGGGTTCTATGATGGATGAGGGCCCCAACACCTGGCATCCTGGCAGGAATGATGCGAATAGCGAATGTGAAAACAGTATGGCGACGAATATTTTGGCAAGATATTCGCTGGGTCGGGAAGCCGTTCGCTGGTTCAGGAGGTCATTCACTGTGTGTTGAGGGAAGATTCGCACAATAAACGAATAATGACAATGGGGCCCCTGCCCACAATGACTGTGACTACCTGATGGTAGTCATCAACCAACTAAGGTCGCTCGTACACCTCATACCAACAACGACGAGCGTGTCAGCCAAGGGAGTAGCCTGGCTGTTTCTGAAGGAGATCGTTCGACTCCATGGGGTTCCCGAGTCCATCGTCTCGGATAGAGACTCGAAGTTCACGTCGATCTTTTGGCGTGAACTACAGCGACTCATGGGGACTAAGCTCCTCATGTCAACCGCCTTCCATCCCCAAACGGATGGAGCCACCGAGCAGGCAAACCGCTCGATAGGACAGATATTGCGTGCGGTCATCAGAGATGATCAGAAGGATTGGGCATTGAAATGCCCGATGGTTGAGGTCTCCCTCAACAGCAATGTCAGCGCGATCACAGGGTTCGTGCCCTTCGAGCTGAACCACGGCTATATGCCGCGGATAGACCTCCCATAGCCGTGGACACCCCGTTCAAGGGGGTAGCCCGGTTCGCACATCAGGCAAAATGGAACCTGATGGTGGCACACGATGCAATCATAGAGCATCAAGTGACGCAAACGTTTCATGCAAACAAGGAATGTATGGCAAGCGATAGGTACGTGGCCAACGACCATGTCTACCTCTCACCACAGAACCTAACTCTCCTGAAAGGAAGAGCCAGAAAACTAGTCCCGCGGTACATCGGACCATACCGCGTCACCGAGGCTCACAACGACGCCTCAATGGTGATCCTTGATCTTCCCAACGAGCTGAAACGCCGTCATATTTCACTGGTCTTCCATTCAAGCCTCGTACAACAAAACGAGGCTAACAACGACAAATTATTCCCTCGTCGTGAGGTCAAGTCATTTTATGACTTTGGAGCGAATGATGAAAAGGAGTGGCTCGTCAACAAGATTATCGCACATCGATGGATAAACTCGACGGACCTGGAGTTCCAGGTCCGCTGGACCCTAGGCGACGTGACATGGGAACCCATGTCGTCCTGCAAGGACCTTGAAGCCCTAGATAACTATCTAGAGCTTCAGGGGTGAGCAAGCCACGCGACCTCCCCAGATGCCGCTAGATGAGTCTGTCACATGCAGACCATGTGACGCGCCAGCCACGGCGCGGTTAAATTTTCACCTCGGATCTTTCCGAGGGCGCATCGCTTCTTGGAAGCTAACCACCATCATCCCCATGAAGGTGATCCCCCCAAAGATGGGATGGACATTGATCCGTCAACGTCCACAACGCGAACAACGGCCCCAAGACAGGGGGCCGCGGACATCCTACGTGCTCCAGTCGACCAGGAGCACTGGATTATTGTAGGATGGGAGGATGCCTTCGCAATCGTCCACCCCAACCATTGTGCAATGTGCACGGACTATGCCGCGCACCCAAGGGCCACGACAGGCACCCGCAAGGTCAAATCGTGGGATGAAGACATCGGCGACACCGTCAATGCAGCTTGGGGATGGCTCCTGAGAGGCATCGCACGTGACACGCGAGAAGAGCTCCTCCAGGACATCCATGACCTCAAAAAAGAGGTCAAGGAGTTGGAACGCGCAGTCGAAGACCACGATGACGCGCTCGAAACCGAGCGCGCCAAAATAAAGGAACTGGAGCAGCAGCTCAGCGCAGCTCAGCTCCAGGTTACCCTCATCCACACAGCCTCAAAAAGGCTGCGACATGACCCGGCCATGGACCCAGTGGCCGGGCCATAATCACCTCGCGCCACGGCGCCCTTGCCGGCGCGCGCAACATCGGGACTAGCGTCCCAATTATCAGCGCCGACCCCAACGACAACAACAACGGAAGGGCAGAGTGCACCTTCAGACGCCGCGTACGGCGCCCTGGACGGATGGGAGTCCGACTCCTCCATCTGGAAGACGTACGACCCGGGGAGGGCACAGCAGCTGGCAGAGCAGCCGAAGAAAAAGCACAAGAAATTGTGCGGCACCCCCAACACTGTCAATGGATTAGCCATTGCGAAGGAAAATGCGATCAGCGCATACCTAGCGGCGTCACCGTCGCACACGATCAACGACCCGGCCCTTCAACGGCGGGTAGCACAGGTCAAGGCCCAGTACATCGGGCCTGGCATGGTCCTGCCTCCACCGGCGGGGACAGTTCAACCTCCCTACCCGGGGGAGGGAATGATCATCCCACTCAGAGACCCACCGATCTCCAAGACGGGCCTCCTACCATGACCAGTAGGGAAGGCCCAACAGCGTCGTACTCAATGCTACGACGTCTGCCCGCTCGACGACCCATGCTTCGTCGAGCTCCTACCACGGGCGAAAGAAACGCCACAACTCGCGCACACACGCGAGATGATTGGCATGTTCAAACTCATCGAGTGCGAACAACGTGCTCGCAATCCCAAAAGGGATTGTCTCGTGATAGCGGGCGGTACCCCGCATGACATTGCGGCCATCCTAAGGGGCTGGATACACAACCCCAAAGGAATCCCGTCAGCCATCCGTGACAACGCGGATGGCACCTTCAACCTAGACGATATGGACGTCTGGATTGTTGTTAGAATGCGAGGAGGGAGGCGGAGAGAGATGAAGGCTGGAACAGAACTCGGTGCGCTGAGCGTAGAAATGGACGAAACTCGAGTGTTAGCTAACTCTAGCTGTAACACTAAATGGAGCTGCAGTGCAGCTGAAAGGGCTGAAACCGATAGATTCATTGTAGCTACTGAGCTAGCTACTTATGTGTACGGATGCATATGTGAGTGCTCGGTCAGGGGACAGTGGAGTGGGAACTAAATAGGAGTATCCTAATGTGGATAGGCCTGGGGACATGCCGGTTCGCAGCACAGGCAGTGCTGACATAGTAAAGAAATGAACTAAATGAACTAATATTTACAACATGGATGTGGTTGAATGTAAGGGCAACCCTGGCTGGTTGTGGAGATCACACTACCACACAACTGACAAGGGGAAATCCAAAGCATGTATAAATGAACAGAGTATACAAGAGAGGGGATTCTCACCTGACAAGGGGAAATCCAAAGAGAAAAGTCTAAGGACCCTCAATGTCAGTGAGCCTGTATTATACTATGCTGCGCAGCCAGGGACAACACTTGGCACCCACCATCAACCCTGCATCCTCCTGACCTCCCTGACCCTTGATCGACCCTTGATGCCACCTATTATGCGAGTCGCTTGATTTCCGACACTGTTCCGGGGCGGAAGTCGGAAATTGGAGTGGAACTGGCAAGGCGAACGGAACTGGTGGAAGTTCTCCCAGAAGCGGAATCGTTCCCGAAAGCGGATGCGGAGATGGAATCGGAACCGGAAGCGGAGTCGGAAATGGAGTCGGAACTGGGTGTGGTGTCGGAACTGGAAATGGAAAACAGGGTGTCCCCTGACACTGATGGTGTCCCAGCAGGATTCCAGAATCGGGAGCGGAACAAGTTCTCCGACAGGCGGATGTCGTTGCGCTTTGGTTCGGAGACAAAGGTCACATGTCTTCACCCACTGTCCAATGTAGCGGGACATCTGAGGCCACCAGTAATTCCGAGCCACTAACTCCAGCATCTTCCACCTGCCAGCACGCCCAGCGACCCGTGTGTCATGGTGCTGGGACACGATGTGGCGGCGGAGGTCTGCCCCACCTGGAACATAGACCTTGCCTCTGAAGTGGAGCAGTCCATCATGTTCCGACCATTCCGCTGCCCATACAGACCGTGAGTGCCCTTTCCGAAGTTCCTCCACTGCCTTCACCACCGACTCCTCCTTCTCTCCATTCCGGTACTGCCTCCAGATGTTCCGGAGCATTTCCGCTTCCGCCCCAACTGCAGTCACTCCCTCTAGGGCGCGGATTGCAAAGAGACTAGGGCAGAGCAGTGTCATATCTGCATTGTCTCCACTTCCGCTTCCATGATCCGCACGGCGGGATAGGGCATCGGGCTTGCCCATGGTGCGGCCAGGGCGGTGGTGGAGCATGAAGTCGAACCGGGACAGGTGTAGGGACCACCGTGCTTGTCGTCGGTTCAACTTCTTAGACGTGCGGAAGTACTCGAGGTTCTTGTGGTCTGTCCAGATCTCAAATGGGCATAGAGCACCCTCCAGGAAGTGTCGCCACTCCGCCAGCGCTCAGATGATTGCCAGCATCTCCTTGTCGTGGATCTCATAGTTCCGCTCGACCGGACTAAGGCTTTTAGAGAAAAAGGCAATCAGATGCCACCCCCACCATCTTCCGATGACTGTTGCGACAAGACCGCTCCGGTAGCTGCGTCGGAAGAATCCACCTCGACTCAATAAGGGCGAGAGTTGTCGGGAAAGATCAGGACCGGGGCAGAAGTGATCAGCTCCTTGAGTTTGTCAAAGGAGGCCTGTTCTGGCTCTCCCCACCGCCATCCAACCTCCTTCTTGGTGAGGTCGAAGAGGGCACAAGCGTGGCAGAAGAAGTCCTTGATGAACCGCCGGTAGAAATTGACAAACCCAATGAAGGACTGGACCTCTTTCTTGTTCTGCGGCACAGGCCAATCCGATACACCGGAAACTTTGACTGGGTCCATTTCCACCTTTCCTTCCAACACAATCACCCCAAGATACTCTATCGGTGTCCGCTCAAATTCGCACTTTTCCGGCTTGAGACACAGGTTGTATTCCCGGAGCCGTTCCAGCACTCTCCGCACGACTTCCCAATGTTCTGACATTGTTTTTGTGAAGATGAGGATGTCATTGAGGTAGACGCAGACGACCCCTTCTGCTATCATGTCACGGAAATGTCATTCATCATTGTCTGGAATGTGGCGGGACTGTTGGTGAGGCCAAAGAACATGACCTGTGGCTCAAAGAGTCCTCGGTTGGTGCCAAATGCGGCCTTCCACTTGTCTCCCTCCCGGATACGAACATTATTGAAGCCCCAGCAGACATCCAGCTTAGTGAAGTACCTTGCCCCGCGGAGTTGTGTGATCAGTTCGGAAATGAGTGGAATGGGGTACCGGTTCTTGATGGTGATCACATTCAAGGCCCGGTAATCCTGCACAAGTCTGAGTGAGCCGTCCTTCTTCTTGATGAAGAACACCAGAGATGCCATGGGTGACTTGGAGGGGCGGATCCTCCCTGTATGGAGGTTTTCCGCAAGGAATGCATTTAGCTCTACCTGCCCCTTGGGTGACAGCAGGTAGACTTTGCAGTTGGTGGGCTTTGACCCAGGCTCCAACTCAATGGCATGGTCCCACAGCTTCCGTGGAGGCAGGGCATCAAACGACTCCTTGGCAAAGACATCCTCGAACTCCTGCAGGTACCCCGGAATTTCCACCTCCGCTCTATCATGCTTCTTGGAGGCTTCAGCAAGGCGTTGCGAAATATTTCCGGTGGCGCGGATGTGTTCCGCTTCCGGTGGAAGGGTTACGTACAGCAAGCGCTCCCCTTCCACCAGAGTGTCTTCTGGGCCGAGTTGGATGACGTCGGAGTCGGAATCGGAATCGGAATCGGAAGTGGGACCCAGTTCAAATTCCGCTTCTGAGTCTTCTTCTGCAAGCAGTGGATGGGGGCCAGAACGACATGTCTGTATGAGCTGTTCGGTCTTCCGCTGCTCCTGGCGCTCCTTCCGCACTTCCGACCGGCACATGTGACACTTGGCTGGACATCGACTCATCAGTAACTTCCGAGTCTGCCAATTGATCTCCGGGTTGTGCTCCTGAAGCCAGGTAAATCCGAGGATGACGTCTTGCTTCCCCAGGCTGGTGACTGCAAAGGAAGTACGTTCTGAGTGTCCATCATAGCAGAGAATTGTGTCTACTATCTCCGTGATGGACCCTGCCTCATTGGGGCTTCCATCCACATTGAACACCGGGATTGCACGTTGCAACTTCCGCATGGTCAGTCGGTTCCGCTCCACATAGTCCCGGTCTATAAACTGACCAGTGGCCCCGCAATCGACAAGGGCAGGTCTGGATTTGACTTCCGCTGTATCTGTCATCTGGGTCTCCACCTTAATGACTAGTGACTTGGGGCCAGGGGTGGCAGCAACAACATAGCGCTTCGGGAGGTGTCTCTCCCAAGGGCGGATGTGGGATGGATGGGGTGTCGGATTTGGATTTTGTGTGACTTTATCGGGTGGTACGAAGTGAGGGGTGTGGGGGCTTCTCATTCTCTACTTCAAGACAGGCAAACCGGTTATGTACAGGCAGCAGGGACACACATCTCACCTGCTGCACGTCACAAAATCCGACGCATCTTCCACTTCCGATGCACCATGTTCCACATTTTCGGAAATTCCTTCCGCAGTGGGCGCTCCGCTTATGTCCGCGAGTGCGAGTAACTCTGGAAGGAGCTCAAGTTTCTCCTCTGTGGTCATAAGCCGGATGTCAAAGGCTTGGGGGCACTCGCGGGCATAGTGCCCTGGTTGTCGGCATCGGAAGCAGGTGATAGTTCCGTGGCCTTTTCCGCGCATGCGGTCAACATCCATCGGGGCAGGGCCACTCTTCGAGGGAGGAGGGCTATGGTTCCTAATAGGAGCAGGCGGAGCAACCGTCGGAAATATTTTCCGTGTGGGAATGAATGCACTTCCGGGTTTTGGCATAGGCGGAGTAGGACGAGTGGAACTGCGTGTCATGTTCTGGTTTGTCTCCACAAAGGCCTCATTTGCTTCTCTGTTCCGGGACACCCTCTGCGCAGCTTGGTACCACCCTTCCGGGTCATCGAAATCCGGAGCTCCATCCCCAAGCAGCGCAACTTGGTTCTGGAGTGTCGGATCAAGCCCTCGTCAGAATTTGATGACGATCGTCTTGTCGTCGTCATACTCCGCAAGGTCGATGAGCTCCTGGAAGCGGTCAATGTAGTCATCGACCGGATCCTTGGCCTGGTACCAGCTGGTCCCCTCAAGCTTCATAAGGGTCATGAGCTGCTCATTTTTCAGGCAGAACTGGTCGGAAAATGTTTTCTCGAAGGCGTCCCAGTCCCGGAAGTAGTTCCCCTTGCCCTTTGCTTCATGTCGGATCACCTTGTTTGCAAAATGGGCTGCACGATCCGACTTGAAAAAGGACAGTGCCCAGTGAATCTAAGCCTGGTCGTTTGGAAAGAGGTCTCCGACAATTGCGAAGTAGATGCTGCATGTGTTGAAGAATGCATGTCCCTTCTCCCGATCTCCATCAAAGTCCACCGGAGTTGTGGGTTTGACCTTTGCCAACTTCGCGGACATCCTCTCTTCCGCCAGTTCTGCTTTTCCGAAATCCGGCTCATCCAGCATTGCATTTCCACCACCTTGTGGAATATCTAACTTAGCCAAAATCGTTTGTAAGGCTGTTTCAATCGCGTCGGTCTTCATCCGGTTCCGCGTCAATTCCTCCTCCATATTCCGAAGGCAATCATCCGGATCCATGTCAGAAGGGGAAATATGGGACAGGATTTCCGGGGTTGGGAGCTCGACGTAAGAAGAGGGGCTGTCATGTACCGTGTGTGCGGAAGAGGTTGCGATCTCCGAGTTGCTGTCTCCGATTCCGAACGCACCTATGGCGAATGCAACGCGCAGTACGACCGCCGGTCCTCTAGGGGAGAGACTTTTCTGCTGTAAGGGCAACCCTGGCTGGTTGTGGAGATCACACTACCACACAACTGACAAGGGGAAATCCAAAGTATGTATAAATGAATAGAGCATACAAGAGAGGGGATTCTCACCTGACAAGGGGAAATCCAAAGAGAAAAGTCAAAGGACCCCCAATGTCAGTGAGCCCGTATTATACTAGGCTGCGCAGCCAGGGACAACACTTGGGCACCCGCCATCAACCCTGCATCCTCCTGACCTCCCTGACCCTTGATCGACCCTTGATGCCACCTATTACGCAAGTCGCTTGATTTCTGACACTGTTCCGAGAGTGGAAGTCAGAAATTGGAGTGGAACTGGCAAGGCGAACAGAACTGGTGGAAGTTCTCCCAGAAGCAGAATCATTTCCGAAAGCGGAGGTGGAGATGGAATCGGAACTGGAAGCGGAGTCGGAAATGGAGTCGGAAATGGAGTCGGAACTGGGTGTGCTGTCGGAACTGGAAATGGAAAACAGCCCTGACATTGAAGGCCCTTGCGCCCCGGGTCAAAGGGGTCGCATCACCTCTCAGGGCGAGGCTGCTCGACTTGTTCGGCTCAACCGACCAATGGTTGAGCCTTGTCGATGCCAGGGAATTCCTGACACCGCAGAGCACCAGCCTGCGGCTCTCCATCACAGGCCCATACCCCATAGGGGGCCGAGCTGGCCCCGACATCCTGCTCGCCGAGATCACGAGATGGTTGGCCCGCTACGCAGGGGTCACTCGCAAGCAAGTGGCACACATTGAATGTTATGTTCAACGCAGCATCACCGGCACGGCATTCAGTGCCGCTGCCCACGAGGGCCAACAAAAGGTCCTCGAGACCAGCCACGTGAGGGCTGCGGTGACGCGACCTCTCACTCACGCTCAGCTCAACCAGGAGCTGGCACGCTTCCGGCCCCCTCCTCAGGCTGAGGATCCCGCCATTGAGGCCATGCTCCGTGAGGATGCTGGCCCCATCTCTCACGTGGAACCCACCGCTAGTGGTGAGGCAGAACAGCCTCACCCGATCACCAGCGTGGACACAGAGGTGCCCCCGGAGGAGTCACATGCTCCACCGGCCCCATATGATGACGACGTCATCATATCGGCAACTCTAGGGGATTCTGTCATGGATGACCTCTATGAGTCGTAGTTGGCCCCTATAGTTGTCTATAGAGGGGGAGGGTGTAAATAACCTAGATACCATACATGTACTCTAGTTATTACATAATCCCAGTGGGCCGCTTAGGGACCCACTGTATAGTTTATGCGTCGGAACCGGCCAGCGGTTCCCACGCATCTTACTCCTATACTGTCACTACGTAGCATCAGAATACCACACATTGGTGAAGTTCAGTGTGCCCTTGTGACTCAAGGCATAAGATTGTCATCTTTGCAGAGACATCATTTCCAAGTATGCCACAGGTGGGACCACCATCTCTCCTGGCCGGCACAGTTCCCCTCCTGGTAGTGCAGGTCAATGATGAGCTCAGGGGGATTGGGGTCCATGGGCAAGTGCAGCCCTCAGAACCTTGCTCGATGTAGTCACTTGTACAATCTTACAATGTTCTTCAATTGACTCTGTGGAGATGAGGATGTCGTCCATGAACACCACCACAACCCCTTCATTGAGGAGGCCCTTGAAAATGTCATTCATCATTGTCTGAAAGGTGGCTGGGCTGTTTGTGAGTCCAAAGAACATGACTAGAGGTTCATACAGGCCTCTGTTTGTTCGAAAGGCTGCCTTCCACTCATCTCCTTCCTTGATGCGCACATTGTTGTACCCCCAACGTACATCAAGCTTTGTGAAGTATTTAGCCTTCCCAGCAGTGATCTTGTTCATGATGTCTGGGATAAGGGGTAAAGGATAGGCATTCTTGATCATTATGTCATTGAGTTTGCGGTAGTCCTGCACAAATCTGAGAGTGCCGTCTTTTCTTCACAAAGAAGACCGGGGATGCCATGGGCAACTTGGAAGGGCATATGCGATGGCTTGCCAAATTCTCCTCAAGGAAGTGATCCAATTCCTTTTGCGCATTTGGAGACATTGGGTAGACCTTGGTGCTAAAGGGTTGTGCACCCGGTGTCAGCTCAACCACATCATCCCAGGGCCTCTGAGGGGGCAGCTAGTCAAATGACTCTTTCGAGAACACATCCTTGAACTCCTGATATGGCTTAGGGGCAAGGTCCTCAAAGCATTTGACTGGAGTGGACTTGGAGGCTTGTTCAGCAAGCTGTTGGGAGACTGTGAAGCTTGTGCTAATTGTCTCAGGCCTCATGTTGACAAAAACAACAAAGGTTCTATCCCCCTCCTCAAGTAGGGTACTAGGGATGCACACCGTCCGTATTACGGCCACGGCCGTATAATGTACGGCGGGTTGACGGATATGGCAGACCGTATGCCGTCCATATGATCAAAACCTCTCCCCTCTGACGGTACCGTACGGCACCGTACCGGCCGTATTACGGTTGATGGCAATATTATACGGTGGGGCTATTGGAAGATCGGTTAGTGACCGATCCGCGTAGACTATGACATTTCATTATATTAGTATGCTCGCCTATGCGGCCTACACAGGTAGCTGCGCTTTATGTCAGCCTATGCAGACTAATTAGGCATGCCCGATGTGTACGTGCCAGCAGTAGCGCCCGTCAGGCGCCCTGTGTTTTTGGCTCGGCTAACACGTTTTCGGCGTTTACCGATGCATGCCGTATACATACCGTACATACCGTACACGGCCGTATTTGTACGGTATATACGGTGTCAAACCGTACCGTATACTGTACCGTCGGCACAGCACACCGAGCCTTGACGGTACGGGTGCCGTGGCCGTAATACGGCACCGTACAGCCGTGGATGTACGGCACGGTGTGCATCCCTATAGGGTACATGCATGCTGCATGGGGGTGTCTCTTAGGTCTGTACCCTCTTGAATAGTCTCGACATGGGGCCCTCTGCTGATAGGTTTGCCTCCACATGAGTCAGGACAGTGTGTCATCTTCACATCCCCTGTGCACCAGTTAATTTCTTGGTTGTGCTCAACAAGCCAGGCGTGACCAAGGGTGATAGCAAGTCACCCTAGGCTTGTGACAGAGAATGTGATGTTCTGTATGATCCCCAAAGGTGCAAATGAGGTTGACTTCTTCCTTGATTGAGCCTGACAGAGTAGTAAGTTTTCGAATAGAGCAAAGATGCGGCCTTTGACTCGAGGCCGAGTTCGGTGTAAAGTGTAAGAGAGGAAGGTAACTCGAAGTTTGACTTCTAACTCAAAGTCGAACAAGATGTCAAAAGGTTCGTGTTCGTGATTGATTTCAGTCATACATGGCGTACTACTTATAATAACTCGGCTAGGGGTCTCGATATGAAGGACGGACGACAGGACTGCTCAGGGATACGCGTGTGGTGGGTGTGTATATACTGGCGATACCGTATACCCGTGCCGCGACTCGCCTGCTCGGTAAGGCCTGGACATAAGGCAATATAGTTTGTGCCTGTTTGATGACTCGAAGGATGAGGCGGAATGGTAGGTGGAATTGAATGGGAATGATGTGCATGGCTCGAGGGTGATGGAGAATATATATTGTGCATCCTGATCGTGAGATGGAATCGACTCGGTCCATCCTGGTACTCGGCTCGTTGATTGTACTTGTGCCTCGACTCAACTCGTGGTATGTGTCTGTGGGTTTGGTAATAGTGTGATGGGCTCGACTCGGCTCGGTGGGTGCTAGTGATGCGCCTCGGGATACTCGGATAGACTTGAATGTAGGTAGTAAGAAAGTCGTTAAGATGATCGTATAGTCGATATGGAAGACGTTACGGTTCATGTCTTTAGGATTACGACAGTTGCTGTATCACGCTGCAGGGTTTGGCCCGACTTTCGGAACTAGAGCCTGATTGATAGGGGTTGCAACTGCGAAGCATCTCTTCACATTTTCGCAGCTGCTGGCAGCAGCAGCAAAAATGTGAAGAGATGCCTGCTGCTCTAGAGTACTCGATTGGCGTCGGCGCTTGATGGGTCCTCTCGGGGTCGGGCGGTACTGAAAATGTGGATATTGAATTTTATGCTCGTGTTTACTTCCCTATCCCTGTCATGCCAGGGCCTTTTCTCCTCGGGGGATATGCACCCCCACACCTTGGCGGCGACGCGGGAATGCATCTGTTGTGTAACTCCAGGTGCCGAGAGATAACTTTGGTTTCAAAAAAATGAGAGCGAAATAATATAAAGGCATTCGGCGGCCGCGGGACGTGGTCTGGGGCCCTTCCAGGACCATGGTACTTTCCTTTCGGTCGTGCAGGTGCGGGGGCGGTACAGTCTGGATAGAAAGACATTGGATGCGTCAAATGGGAGTAGACTGACACAGGGGACGCACTGGAAACCATTTCACTAGCGTGAATTTATTTGAGGGTAGAAAGAGCTGAGATTAGTTGGTGGATGAGGGAGCAGGCGAGACCACAACTCAAGGTAACCGTAAGAGCGGGTTTATGGTGGAGGATTGACGTGTTGGAACTGCACTACGATGAGCTGTAGTGCGAGTAATGACAATTAAGCGATGCATAACGATGGGAGAGAGTGGTAGCTAGCTCTTACCTCAGACGTTCGTACTGACAGGTATGTGGGTGCATGTGGTGCTGTGTGACATCTTAAACATGACGCGACAAGGCGCACGCTGGGCTATGCGCGCTGGATTATCTGAAGGGGATAAGGAGACGCGAGGCGAGGAACAAGAGGATAAGATCGGAAGCCCATCCTTGTTCTAAATTCCTAGCAGCTTCCAAGGTGCGCCCAGCGCCAGTCTGTTGGACAGGATACCTTCCAGATAAACTCACTGTTGCCCTCCTCTTCTGCTCCATGAATTTGGAAAAAAGCGGGCTTAATGTCTTAGTAATTTTTTTTGTGTGTACTATCTTGCAGTTTAACTACGGAAAGCTTGCAATAAGGTGCGCTAGGAGGTTTGGATATACTTTTGTGAGTATCTGCGCCATGTGGTCGGGTCGTGAGCCGTCTCTTTGGGACAAACCTGCCTATTTGGGAGGTCTACGCATACCCTGCTATGGGATTTTTTCAACTAAAAACTCTTCTTGCCGATCATAAACCACCAATTCTGGACAAGCACGAGGCGTGGAGCTCATCGATAACGCTTCCCAGTTGGCTTGTCCGGCTGTCAACGGTCGAATGGCCATTCGCTCGTCTTCACATGTTTGAACTTCTCTCCGAGGCGTTTGGAACTGAACACAGCATTCCCATGCTACATGGATACACATGGACAATCTATGTTCTCCTCCGCTCTGTTCTCCGCGGAGTCGGGCCATTATGGGTGTTCCCAGCGGCGCTCCCAACCG
This sequence comes from Gautieria morchelliformis, assembly GCA_015179125.1. NCBI lineage: Eukaryota > Fungi > Basidiomycota > Agaricomycetes > Gomphales > Gomphaceae > Gautieria > Gautieria morchelliformis. The sequence goes on from WHVA01000402.1 coordinate 25,125, forward strand.
GTCAGTGGCCACAGCCTTTTCCGCGCAGCCTTATTTCCTAGATCTCCTGATGCTCTGATACGTGGCGCACTGATGAACGCAACTTACAAGATGGCATTGACCAGCAGCATTCCACCACCTCGCCGAAGTGTCACCAACTCTAGATCCACTTGCCGGACTTTGCCTACTCAGAGATTAGAATATGCATAGCTATATGAATAACTTCCCAGACTTCAGGAAAGCGCATGTATCATGGAAATAAACTGGTATGTACCATCCGGTACACTCATGGTACACCAAACATAGACCAACTCGCCGATCTTATTCTTAGCAATCACAATCTTCAATGGACGCTACAGTAACGAACATGCGCTCCCGGAGTTCCACTCGCCATAAATATAGTCACTGATGCTAAGCCATTTAGAGAGAACAAAAAGAATTTTGTACTATGTTCGTACTCCGGCCTCGTATGTTGGCCTGACAGCAATCACCGCCTCTTCGCCCGATTGGCCACGCACCCGACTCCTTCTATAGCATTGACACCACCTCATCTCGACATTGGTCTGCATAGCTCATTTCTCAACCACGACCACAGCTCTATCCATAAAGGGAAATCTCTGATAGCTGACAATGATGCATCTCCCACTGATCCTTGGGATTTGAAAGTCCAATACCTTGCGCCAAAGTTGACCGTGTGAGGTTCTGAATTTCTAGATATGTCAATCACGCTAAAATTTTACCAAACAACCGCGTATTGATAGGCCAGCGGAGCCGAGCTGATTCGTGTTTAATTTCCCAGTCGTATAGACACCGGACTTCCCAATACCATAGAAAGGCCGCGGGCTACGACACAGTTTCCGTAAACTGCGCATCCCTGGACAAACAGGTGGATATCTATCCCGCTCAATATGCTGCATCCCTTGTATGTTTTCTCACACCACTGGCACACGTGCATCCACAAGACTACATGTTACCGTGAGGCAGCGATATCTAGACAAGCCTCACCCCTGGATTGAGGCGCATCGTCGTGACAATAAGATCGATGTGAATATCGGGCTGTATTCGACAAAATCGGGAGAATGCTCTTATTCAAGCTCAGGCATCTTTACAATGAAATCAGTGTCATAAAACATTTTCTTAAGCGTTACGAAGTGGACAGGGAACGATCTCCCAAGCGATCAAGACATATAACTGGAAACCTGGAGGGAGAATTTAATTGACGCTGTTTGTTACTGTTGACATCATGCCTGCATATATGAAGCTTCTGAAGCACCGAACGATCTGAAATAAATATCTGCTCCCGACTGAGCGTCTTGTGTCGGGTATAGGGCCGATGCCAGGGCACCGAGGAGGTGTGGTTAAACCACGCGAGGACGTGCGCACCGGGACATCGGCATTTGGTGACGAGGTGATTGAATTGGCAATACTGTAGACCAATCCATGCTGGAGATTATGTTGTGAATCCGATTGACCAGTCGACGAGTCGGCACCACCTTCTCTTTATGGACAATATTACTAAGCAACTAGTATAGCTACCCAACTCGTGTAAGACGGCGCTTCAGACTTTCTTCTGACGCCGTCTAGGTTCTAAACTGCCTATAGAAGTTGCTCACAATAGGTTATGGGCCCCGCTCCCAGAAAACTTATTTTTAACCTAACCGTCGACGCAAAACGCACGAGAGTCTCACTACCCTACACCCATATCATGGCCGACACAACGACCTCGAAGCTCCTATCAACAATCGAAAAGTTCGACGGGACTAGCTGGGAAACATGGGCCTTTTCACTAAAAGCCGCCCTTATGTTCATCGACGCACTGCGCATCGCTGAAGGAACTGAAACAGCCCCTTCACAGAGCATGATTCCTACCGACGAAGAACGCAGACGACTGGGAGAAACGTTCTCGCCAAGGTCTCTCGCTGCTACTCGTCTCGGTCAAACCCTCAGTCCACCAGTCCCTCGACATGGCGAAAACCCTAGAGCAGAATTGGGGCAATCTCAAAACGACCTACGGGACGGGGACCGGTCTGAACTTATGGGTCGACTACCGAAAGTACACTACCATGACCTTCTCGCACGACGCCCAGCTCACTCAACAGATCGACGAAATGTCTGAGTTAAAGAATCGAATTGTCGCCGCTGGACTAGCAATCAGCGATCCCCTACATACCCTCAACGTCCTCCAAGCCCTACCCGCATCGTACGAGATCATACAACAGATGATCCTCGCTACCATCACGGACTTCTCCAAGATCGACTGGGTGAGCACTCGAAGTCGCATTCTATCCGAAGAACTGCGACAGGGCTCACAACCGAACGTAAATGCGATCCGTACGAAGTCGAAGTCCAGCAAGGACAAGTGCAATTACTGTGGGGGTACCGGGCATTGGGAAAAGGACTGCAGGCGCAAGACGCGCGGCCTATCTCGTGAAGAGGCGCAGTCAGAGAGAAAAAGGGGGACAGGCGACAGGAAGGGAAAGGCGAAGGGAAAAGAGAGGAGTGACGCGAAAGAAACAACACCCACCGTGAGCGCCACCATCACGGGAGACTCTACAAACACGCCCGATAGCACTAACGATGTAACATCCGGCACCTCAATTGATTCAATTTGCTTCTATATCGCGAGAACAAGTAAGTGGATGATCGACTCGGGATGCACCGACCACATAACGCACGACATCGCCAATTACTCCACGTATCAATTGCTCAAAACCCCTCGCACCGTGTTCCTAGCCAACAAAAAGAAGGCAGTGTCTTACATTGGCATCGGTACAGTCGCAACGAAAACATGGGTAAACCGAAGAGAGAAGAAAATAGAACTCCAAAACGTGCTCCACTCACCGGACATTGGAGGCCACTTCATCTCGATACTCAGAATCGGAGAAAAAGGGATTTCCGTCATTTTTGAAGGCCCTAGAGTGATATTCAGCAAAGATAGAGTGGAATACGCGGTAGGACAACTTGACGGACGACACTACTGGCTTGCACTAAGCTCAGCGTCGCCCTCCGTCCACTCAGCGCAAACAGAAATCCCCATCGACACCCTTCATGCTCGCCTCGGCCACCTATCTTGGTCATCCTTGAAACGGATTAACGACCAAATCGATCCAAATTCGCGACGCGCACTATCGACGTGCGAAGGCTGTCTATTAGGGAAATCCACAAGGAGGAAATTCAAATCCTCAACTCACCGCCGCACTCAACCGTTCGAGTTAGTCCACATGGACCTCGTGGGCCCCATGCGAACGCACTCCATCCAGGGCCATAGCTACCACTACGTACTGGTGGATGACTACACGCGCTACAAATGGATACTCTTCTTGCAAACAAAGGCCGACACCTTTGATTGCTTCAAGAAGTACCATGTACTCGTCTCCACGCACTACAAAGGTACGCTCCGAGCCATACACTCGGATCGCGGGGGGAATTCCTATCGACGGAATTCATCCAGTACATCGCAGAAAACGGAATAAAACACGAACTTACCGCGCCACACACACTGCAACAGAATGGCGTCGCTGAAAGAGCGAACCGAACGATCGCAGAAGCCGCGCATGCCATGCTACAGAGTGCCGGCATGTCCCACGGATTCTGGGAGAGTGCTGTTGCCACAGCTATACATGTAAGAAATCGCGCTCCCTCACGTGCAAGCAATTACCTCTCCCCACATGAATGCCTTTTTGGACGCGCACTCGACCGCAGCTATCTCCGAACTTTTGGTTGCCTCGCCTATGCGCACACCACATCGCAGCGCACCAAATTCGACCCAACATCAAAGAAACTGATTTTCATAGGATATGATGGATCCACCAAGGGGTACAAGCTGTGGGATCCATCTACCACAAAATCCTAGTATCCACCGATGTTACATTTGAGGAAAACGCGTATCCTCTCCGCGCCCCAACCGTCCCGATCACGCAGCCAAACCCCAACCTTTCGCAACCCCCACAACCGACGCCTGAACTAGTCGAGTTGGCGATGCCAGAGAGCGATGACGAAGATCTCGAAGACCATGCACCAGCACACGGTCCACCGCCGCCTCCAGGGCCACCAGTCCCAGGCCACGTCCCACAACCGGCTCCACCACGCCTACCAGCACCTCCGCGAAGATCCGCACGCATCGTCGGGAGGTCCCTGCGCCCCGATCCAACGAACGCTAGCCAAGACAGGGCTCAGCGCTGGGTACCCGCGGTATGGACGAATGCGATTACGGCGTTCCTAGCTGCTGCGGACACGACACCCACGGGAGACCCAACATCGTACCAGGCCGCGATGTCCTCCGCAGAAGCCAAATTCTGGCATCGAGCCATGACAGAAGAGATAAAGTGCTTACTGGATAACGGGACTTGGGAGCTAACCGACCTACCAAAAGACAGACGCACGGTGAAATGCAGATGGGTGTACCTAATGAAGCGCGACACTCAAGGAAAAATCGCCAGGTACCGGGCTCGACTCGTCGCCAAAGGTTTTCTGCAAACCTTGGGCATTGATTATGAAGAGACCTTCGCGCCAGTCGCCAGGCTCGACTCCCTGAGGCTACTGCTAGCACTTGCAGCAAGGTTTGACCTAGAAGTACACCAAATCGACATAAAATCAGCCTACCTCAACGGCAACCTGGATGAAGAACTGTACATGGGCCAACCGGAAGGTTTTGCAGTCCCAGGGAAGGAAAACAAGGTGTGCAAACTGTCGAAGGCGATCTACGGGTTAAAACAAGCGGGACGGCAATGGCACGCGCACCTGCAAGAGACGCTCGACAACCTAGGATTCCAAAAAAACATCGCCAGCGACGTATCCATTTTCATCAAACGTGACGATGGGGAAGACCACCCCACCATCGTGCTCGTATATGTGGATGATATAGCGATAATTGGAGCCCTTGCAGCTGTCAACGATCTTAAAGCGAAAATTGGGACACGCTACAAGATCACTGACCTAGGGGAGATAAACCACTTCTTAGGAATCCACATCACGTGCGATCGCCCAAAAAGAACGATAAGCATAGATCAATCCCATTATGTCGAACGCATGCTGACCAGGTACGATATGCTGGAGTGTAGACCGGTGTACACGCCATTCGCACCAGGCACAAAGCTTGTACCCAACACCGAAAAGTTCTCCGACTCAGCCATCGCCTCACGCTACCAACAAATAGTGGGATCACTCATGTACGCCATGCTTGGCTCGAGACCGGACATATGCTTCGCGGTCAACCGGCTCTTGCAATTTGGCGCAAACCCCACGGCAGACCACTTACTCGCCGCCCAACACGTCCTCCGTTACCTGTTCACAATGCAAACGCACGCCCTGACGTACGGAAGGAACGACTCCACTGAACTTGTCAGCTACAGCGACTTGGATTGGGCCGCTGGCACTGACGGCCAACGATCGACAACCGGCTACATGTTCATACTATCAGGAAGCTCCATAGCATGGGGCGCGCAAAAGCAGAGGACCGTCGCACTGTCATCGACGGAAGCAGAGTACATGGCGTTGACGGAGTGCACAAAGCACGCGCAGTGGACCATCTCCCTGCTCCAACAACTTGACTTCGAAGTAGAACTCCCACTCGACGTATATTCAGACTCACTAGGTGCTCGCACTATCGCCGCAAACGCCGTGTTCCACAAACGAACGAAACACATCAATGTCAAATATCACTATATTCGAGAATGTATCAACAAGGGAACTATCGAAGTCTCACCTGTCTCCACGAAGGACAACGTCGCCGATCTCCTAACCAAATCCCTGCCCCGCTATCAGCACCAGAAGCTACGCTTGAAACTCGGACTCGACGATGGTTCAATCGCAGGGGAGTGTTGTGAATCCGATTGACCAGTCGACGAGTCGGCACCACCTTCTCTTTATGGACAATATTACTAAGCAACTAGTATAGCTACCCAACTCGTGTAAGACGGCGCTTCAGACTTTCTTCTGACGCCGTCCAGGTATTTACAGTTGGACTCCTTAATAACAGACTTTCTTCTGACGCCGTCCAGGTTCTAAACTGCCTATAGAAGTTGCTCACAATAGATTACCGGTGTCTTATCAGGGCTTCTGAAAGACAGCGTGTGTTCGTTGACATTCACGCAACTTGTGTGAATGTCAACGAACACATTGAGGGGAAAGTGAAATTGGCGGTAACTCCCATGAAGTAATGACGTCATTATAAGAAAGAGCTGGCAATGTGGCAACCGGAAAACTAGAACCATACCTTTTGAAGTCCATGTCCGTCTTTGGGATGCAGTCATGCAGATGGGAGAGGGGCAGCACCTAAGTATGAGGGATATATATGGACTCAAGTGTCTCACGTGCTTCCACACCATCATTGAATACACCATTGGGGGAGAGAGAGAGACACTGCAGGCATATAAAAGTTTTCTTGTCTGAAAAACTGTTCAAAAAACTCTAAAGATATTCCAAATATTTTTAGTGTTTTTTATGTAAAAAAAAACTCTAATAAAATTTTGTGTTTTTATTAGAATTTGTTGAGAAAATTGTAAAAAAATTCCAAGTTTTTTTTTAGGGTTTTTTATGGGTTTCTTGGTGTTTTCACAAAGAAACTTATAAAAAGACAAAAAAAAACCTGCAAAAAACTTGTAAACTTTTTTATAATTTTCTTGCTCAACAAATTCTAACAAAAACACAAAATTATGTTAAAGTTTTTTTACATTAAAAACACTGAAAAAATTGGCATATCTTTACAGTTTTTTGAACAGTTTTTCAGTCAAGAAAATTTTTATATGCCTCCAGTGAGAGAGAATCAATTAATGTGCTCGAAGCGCTGGGCGCTTATGGTGCACTTTAACTACATGACATGGCATCTACCCCAACACAGTTCAAAATATAATTAGAGCAGGCTGACAATGTGGGAGGGGGGGAGCATTGGCACTGCAGATGCACCTGATCCCATATGGGGCGGGAGACATGGTTCTAAACCTGTTGCGCTTCTTGAAGATGGGTTGCATCTCTGGAGCTTTGTCTCTTGCCGCAGAGGGATCCTGCTACTGGTCCCCCAGTAGCGGTCAAAACTCCCCATATCTCCAGTGCATTTGGCCTGCGGTGCGACTAACTATGGGGGTGGTAGGGTTATTCAACAGGAAAGAAGGGCGGTGATGGAAAGACTAGGGTGTATAGAAAATTGGCCAGGGAGGTGCAAGAGGGCCAATCCCTCATGATAGGAGTCCGGCACAAAAGAGGGCTGGACTAGAGGTGACGCAGCTCTGTGGGGGGACAGCGTCAGTCAGGTGCAGCAGAGCAAAGCAATTATAGGGGGATGGGGCTTAGGGTAGAGGTGCTTTGCATGGCGCTACATCTGTATATATTTCAAAGTGTTCTGCGTCCTGAATGTAGTTCAGTTCTTTGGAGACAGTCTTCGGGTCTCCGAGCAGGTGCGGGATGGAGTGGCTGGCCTTGCCTGCTCCAAGACGTGGACTGCGTCTAAGGTGCTCACACTGGGCTGTGAAATGTCTACAGATCTTGAGATAGTGGGAAACTGTCTTGGGCTGCCTGCACCGCCTGCATAAGGCAGAGTCCACCGCTTTGATCTTCTTGAGAAAATGGTTGAGGGAGATGTGCCCTGTGCGTAGCTGCACAATAATGCTAGAAGCGCGATGTGGTAGTGAATGGAGCATCTTGTACACCCTCCTATTTGGCATCTTGGAGTCGATTTTGGACATTTTTTGAAAGCGTGGAGATGAGGTCCACACCTTGCGCCAGCGGCGCAGCAGAGTGCCCTTGTGACATGCTTCAAGGGCCATAATGCTGGTTGGAAGGCACTTGCTTAGCAGGTGCGGGAGGTCAGCAGCATTGGAGGTATCACCTTCTGCGGCCCTCTTTGCATGTGCATCAGCAAGCTCGTTACCTTCAATACCCATGTGGCCCGGAACCCACTCTAGATGGATTCGCAGATGGGGCCGTCTGCACTTAAGCTTGCGAGTAGCCACGTGGATTTCGACCAGGAGGTACTGGGCCAGCTGAGGGCGGTTGTTCTGAAGGGCTTGTATCACGGCTTGAATTTATTATTATTATTATCCAATTTATCGTCTTTTGGGGGCCGCACCCTATGTAAGACGGTGTGTACATGCTTCGTCACATATTGTTTCCTTCTTGCCTTAGGCCTCTATCTCAGCTTGTACCTCGCGGGCGTAGCCCTGGGTATGTCCGTGCCTGTATGGGCGGGGTGGGTGAGTTCTCAAGTCCGTGGTTCCTCTATCCGTCCCATCCCGTGCTCTGCTGCTCTCTCGAGTTCTTTGGGAGGCGTTGTGTTTCCATGTGTCCTCTCGAGCTGTGTCATCTCGTTGTGGTTCTGCTGTCTGTCCTGCCTCATTTTCTGTTTCCCTCCTTCACTCCTTCGGTGACATGGCTTGATTGTCCAGGGTAATCAGTGCAGTTCTGACAGGGGGGTGCCTCTCCAGGAGCACTACTGCCAGCAGGACGCCTACCAGTTCTCCCTCGAAGACAGTGTGCTTCGAGTCCTTACTGAGCCTGAATCGCAGAGCCTCGCCCGTACTTGGAACGATCACAGCTGCTCTGACATCTAAGAGTTAAACGCGCTCAGTGGGTTGTGGGCGCTGCTGACCAATGCTTGGTCATCAGTTTGTCAGCGGAGCGCGCGAGCGGCGCAGCCGCGAGCCCCTGGGCCCTACCGGCGGTTTGCGCCACTCTTCTGGCTCCAGCGCTGCGCAGCGTTGGCCGGTCTGCTGGCTCAGGCGCTCAAAGCAGCGTTGCGCTGGCAGATCGCTGCGCAGCCAGCCGCTTTGCACACTCCACCACCACCCTCCTCTCCTCTCCTCTCTGCCCACTACTAGATAGAATAAAAATTGCGTGAGAGTGAATTAATAGATAGCCTATATAGTGTAGACTACAAAAGATCTCTTCCCAGGGAGGTCTCTGCAGTGAACTATTGGGGTTGACCCCTTCATTGGGGCAGCTTTTTCTCTGCTAAGGAGCCAGGTAGTCATCCCAGGCTCCCTTAGAGGGAGCCACAATTGCATTGCAGTTCTCTTAGTGTTGACTTGCACTACTGGTGGCTGAAGAAGACATCTCCCCAGGACAAGGACCAGGACCAGGACCTTTTACTGGAATTATTCCAGTTGGATAGCCGAAGAAGACTTGGATATTTTCATCAAAAAAATTCCCCATCCCTTCCTTGGTACATATATTTCTCTGTGGTCTGGTGTGAGCCATCTGACAGTTTTTTTTTTTGTTTTAAATAGAAATTAATAAATTCCCTTGACTTTGCCTAACAAACAAACTCCCCATCCCTTCCTTGGTATGTATGTATTTCTCTGTGGTCTGGTGTGAGCCGTCTGACATTTATTTAATTAGAAATTAATAAATTCCCCTGACTTTGCCCAAGAAAAATTAACAACAACAGCATCTGCTTGCAAATGTAAGTTGAAGTGGGGTGCTTGATTGTTCCTCTAAGCTTATGCCTACATTTCTCAGGGATCCTTCTACTCCAGAGAGAAATCGTCAGCAGGAGCGTGAAAGGGCGAGGGAGGAGCAGGAGGGTCGTATGACGTCGCCTACTGATCGGAGAGCGCGTGCCCTTGCTGTGGCTGCTGCCAGAGCTTGGAACCAGCCACCCCCTCCACCACCTCCTTTTGCCATCCCTCACCCTCCTCCTAGAAGCAATGCGGCTGATCCTTTTCATCAACCTGCTGCAGGGCCATTACGTCCTCCTGATCCCAGTCCTGGACAGCAGGTGGCAGCCCTTCGTGCTCAGTTAGCAGCAATCCCAGCAGCACAGCCCGTGAGAAGATACAGGCAGGCGCCTATACAGCCACCTCCCAATCTTCCTGTGGTTGGTTCTGCAGGAATTGCACAGTTGCATGCTCAGGCTGCTGAGCAGTCTGCTATATTGCAGCAATTGGGAAGAGGTAGACAGGCAGCTAATCCTCCTGTAGTAGGTTCTGCAGGAGTGGCAGCATTGCGTGCTCAGGCCAATGCAATAAGACCAATGCCTCCGCTACTCCCTGCGCTTCTGCGGCCTCTTCAGCGACTCCCTGCACCTCCTCAGCCTCCTCAGCCACTCCCTGCACCTCCTCAGCCTCCTCAGCCACTCCCTCCACAGCCTCTTCTGCCACTCCCTGCACCTCCTCAGCCTCCTCAGCCACACCCTGTACCTTGGCAGCGTCCTCAGCGACTTCCTCCTTTTATTCCACTCGGTCGCTCTAGAATAATTGAGGCAGATGTGCTGCGTCATGATATGGGTCCCATGGTTGTTGCCTGCCCTGACTGTGGAGCATTACACTGGATGGCAGAACACCTGCTGAGATCCTCAAATCGGCGGCCCAGATTTGGTGATTGCTGTTTAGAAGGAAAGGTGCAGCTTCCAGAGCTGCCAGTGCTCCCTCAGCCATTGAGACGGCTCTTAGAGGGCCAGGACCCTGAGGCCAAACAGTTTCGCAAGAACATCAGGCAGTACAATGCTGCATTTGCATTCACTTCCTTGGGAGCCGAGTTTGATCTAGATTTGCTTCGGGAGGGTCGTGGTCCATATGTCCTCAAGCTACAGGGCGAACTGTATCATATTCATGGCTCTCTCATCCCTAACCCTGGGAGGCGGATACAGTATGCCCAACTTTATATCTATGATCCAGCATTGGCTTTGGCACAGAGGAACACCCGTAACCCAGGTCTGTCTCCAACTATCATGGGAGACTTGCAGGAAATGCTCCTCCTATGTAATCCTCATGTTCCCATATATAGACAAGCGGCTGAGAGGCTCAGAGCTCAGGGACAGAATGGTGAGATCCGGGCTAGGCTCACATACAGGGAACACAGGGATCCTAGGAGGTATAATATCCCTACTGCGGATGAGATTGCAGTGGTTCTTCCTGGAGATGGCATCAACCCTGAACCTAGGGATGTTATTGTCCAGCTCAAAGGTGGACGCTTTCGAAGGGTATCCGATATGAATCCAAACTATGCCTCTCTTCACTATGTCTTGCTCTTTCCCAGGGGAGAGTTGGGGTGGCAACCGGGTATTCGCTATCGCCAATTACCAGACGGGCGTGAGCGAAGTGGGCATGTCACCCAAATTCAGTTCCATTCCTATCGTCTCTTCCAGAGAACAGAAGAACCTACAACACTCCTGCGTGCTGGCAAATTATTCCAGCAGTACATTGTAGACTCTTGGGCCGCTGCAGAGCAAAGCAGGCTGTGGTGGATCAGGACAAATCAACACACTCTCCGTGCTGAGATGTATAACCAGATGATGGATGCCTTTCATCGCAATGACAATGACAGAGATCCAAACAACTTGGGCATAAGATCCATTCTGCCTGCCACATTTCAGGGGGGGACACGGGACATGCAGGAAAACCTGCAGAACTCTCTGGCCATTTCAAGGAAGTATGGTGTGGCAGATCTCTTTATTACCATGACTGCCAATCCCAACTGGCAGGAGGTATTGGATGCATTGTTGCCCGGACAAACTCCTCAGGACAGACCTGACCTGGTGTCGCGGGTGTTCCAGCTCAAAAAGAAATACCTCATTGACTTGATCGTCAAGGAAAAGATTTTTGGGGAAACCGTCGCTCGCGTCCACACCATTGAATTCCAGAAAAGGGGACTCCCACACATGCATATTCTTATCTGGTTTGAAAGAGATTCCAAGATCAGACATCCACATGAGGTGGATTCAATGATTTCGGCAGAGTTCCCTGATCCAGAGACTCATCCTGTCCTCTACTGGTTGGTCTGTGAGCTGATGACACATGGTCCCTGTGGACAAATGAAACCAAACGCACCCTGCATGGAAAATGGCAAGTGCAAGAAAAACTTCCCAAAGCCATTCTGTGAGGAAACCAGTCTGAATGAGGATGGATATCCAAAATATCGTCATCGCAATGATGGAAGGCTGCACAATGTCAGAGGTGACATGCTGGACAACAGATGGGTTGTGCCATACTCTGCTCTGCTCTTGCTCAAATTCTGGTGTCACATCAACCCTGAACTCACCATCAATGTGAGGTGTATCAAGTATATCCACAAGTATCTCTACAAGGGCCATGATTGGACCACCATGGAGTTTGGTCGCACCCAGGATGAAATTAAGCAGTACCTGGACGCTCGCTATGTCAGTGCTCATGAGGCCTGTTGGAGGTTGCTGGAGCAGGAAATCCACACCCAGGTGCCTGCAGTCATGGCACTGCCGGTCCATGAAAAGGACCATCACACAATCATCTTTGATCCCAACCAGGATGTGGACAACATCCTGGAAAGGGCTGAGGCGAAAAAGACACCGCTCATGGCTTACTTTGAGGCCAATGATATCTACCCTGAAGCACGTGATCTGCTCTATGTGGAGTTTCCTGAGCATTTTACCTGGCAAGCACAGGAAAAGGTATGGACACCACGCCAAAGAAGTTTTAGCATCGGTCGCCTTCACTTTGCAAACCCTAAATCAGGAGAGAGATTTTTTGTGCGCACTCTCCTCACAGTGGTCAAGGGGGCTAGATCCTTTGAGGAGCTTAGGTCGGTGGATGGCATACAATATGCTACTTACAAGGAGGCCTGTCGTGCAAGGGGACTTCTGGATGATGATCAGGAGTTGAGGTTGTGTCTCCAGGAAGCCAGTGGCATGAAAACAGGTGCTCAGCTCAGACATCTCTTTGCCACCATCCTTGGCCATTGCAATCCATCGGGCCCTGGCAGATTATGGGATGGCTTCAGGGAGCACATATGTGATGATCTCAGACATCAGCTCCAAATCAGACATGGTATGCAGAATCCACAGGACGATCAGGTTTATGATTTTGGCCTCTTTCTCTTGGAAAAAATCCTCCAGCAGGGTGGAATGTCCTTGAGCAGCTTTGATGATATGCCTCGGGTGGCAGGCGAGTGGGAGGCCCTCATTGGAAACAGGTTCATAGCTGAGCAGAGGGACTATGACCCTGTTGCAGAGAGGGACATAGCTGATGAGGAGGTTCCCAGGCTGAATGAGGGGCAAAGGTCTGCGCATGATCAGATATTACGGTCGGCACTGACCAGAGATGCTCATGGGAAACCTGATGGACAAATGTTTTTTGTCACTGGCTCAGGTGGTGCTGGGAAATCATTCACATGGAACACTCTAATCCACTCCTGTAGAGCGGAGAGCCTCATTGTGATTGCAGTAGCCTCATCTGCAATGGCTGCACTTATCCTCACTAAGGGTACAACCTCTCATAGCATGCTTGGAATTCCCATTCCTGTCCATGAGCGCTCTTTCTCCTCCATCAAAAAGAACTCTGACAAGGCTGACATGCTGAGACAGGCCAGTCTCCTCATCTGGGATGAGGCTGCAATGCAGCATCGCCATGCCATAGAGGCCATTGACAGGACACTGAGGCATTTCCTTGACCAGCCTGATAGACCCTTTGGTGGCATCACAGTCGCCTTTGGAGGTGACTTTCAGCAGACTCTGCCAATTGTCCCTAAAGGCTCCAAGGAGGATATCGTGGGAGCTACCCTTCAGAAGTCATATCTGTGGCCAAAGATCAAGGTCATCCATCTGACAGAGAACATGCGGGTGAGAAATGACCCTGACAGAGCCATGTTTGCAGAATGGCTGCAGAATGTGGGCCAGGGAAAGGATCTCCCACTAGATCATACGTTCTCACTGCCTCCTCACATGGTGTGTGGCCCTGGAATTGAAGATCTGATCCAGGAAATATACCCTGGCATTGGCAATCAAGTCCCTGCCCAGGATAATTACTTTCTGGAGTGTGCCATCCTCTGTGCCAGAAACACTGAGGTCAATGAGATCAATTCCATGGTGTTTAGGGAGTTTCCAGGTGATGCTCAGGCCTTGCACTGCGCAAATTCCATTGAAGAATCCGACGATATAGATCAGTATCCTGTGGAGTATCTGAATTCCATAGAGATGGGCTGTCTTCCTCCTGCTCGCTTGGAAGTCAAGCCTGGAGTGCCTCTGATGCTGTTGTGCAATTTGGATCAGAAGCAAGGACTATGCAATGGGACAAGGTTGCGGTTGGTGAGGATAAGCATTAGAGTGTTGGAGGTCAGGATCATCTCAGGTCCATGTGCAGGAAATATTGCTTTCATCCCCAGGATCATCATTAAGCCATCAGAGGGAGAGTTGCCATTTGTGCTGAAAAGGAGGCAGTTTCCAGTGCGTTTGGCATTTGCAATGACCATCAACAAGTCTCAGGGACAGTCTTTGGGTACGGTTGGGCTGGACCTGAGATATCCAGTGTTTGGACATGGTCAGTTGTATGTTGGTGTATCAAGAGGGACCAACTGGAACAGAGTCAAGGTCTTGCTTGAGGAGGGTTTGGACACAACCAACATTGTATATAAAGATGTATTACTTAGAGCTCCTTGATTTTTTTATATCCACTTCTCTTGATATGATTCATTATTTGTTAAAAATAATGATGGGCAAGTAATTAATATTAAAACGGGCGAAATAATTAGAGACACTTTTGTAGTTGAAGTAGTAAGAATGAATAATACAGTATCTATTTATCCCACAATCTCCGATTGTGCCTCAGCTTTTGAGATCTCCCGAACAATCATTTATAATAGACTGGCAAATGGAAACTCTTTACCTGATAAAGGAATAAGCCAAATAAGAAAAATAAGAGTCTATGTTTAGTAGTCAAATTCTTAAATAGGTAAATAGATTATTCTAAATTAAAAGAATCTATTTTTTTTAGTTTATTTGACGTTATGTGTTTTACTTCATTGTACTTGATGCAAATTGATTACTTTGATTTTCCCCAATGTACTTGACCTTACTGATATGCTAGACTTACTGATGCATTTGACCCTACCGAGGCGCTTGACCTACACCCGCGCGAAGCGCGGGTACCCACCTAGTTACACTATATGAAAACAGCTCGGTGGGTTGTGGGTGTCGAGCTTATGTCAGGTTTTAGGTCAGCATTAGTCAGCTGGCCAATCAGATGCGAGCGGCGCAGCTGGCCCAAACCGGTTCATGCCGGGCTGCCGGTTTGCGCCAGTCTTCCAGCTCCAGCGCTCAATGCGGCTGCGCAGCGTTCTGGAGCACGCGAGCGGTGCAGCCGCGAGCTTATCAGCGGTTGACGCCGGTCTGCGCGCTCAAAGCAGCACTGCGCTGGCAGAACGCTGCACAGCCGCTTTCGCGCACTCCACCACCACCCTCCTCTCCTCTCTCCCCAGTAGATAGAATAAAATTGCGTGAGAGTGAATTAATAGATAGCCTATATAGTGTAGACTACAAAAGATCTCTTCCCAGGGAGATCTCTGCTGTGAACTATTGGGGTTGACCTCTTCAGTGGGGCAGCTTTTTCTCTGCTAAGGAGCCAGGTAGTCATCCCAGGCTGCCTTAGAGGGAGCCACAATTGCATTGCAGTTCTCTTAGTGTTGACTTGCACTACTGGTGGCTGAAGAAGACATCTCCCAGGACCAGGACCAGGACCAGGACCAGGACCAGGACCATTTACTGGAATTATTCCAGTTGGATAGCCGAAGAAGACTTGGATATTTTCATCAATCAATTTCCCTGTCCCTTCCTTGGTATGTATATATTTCTCTGTGGTCTGGTGTGAGCCATCTGACATTTATTTATTTTATTTTAAATAGAAATTAATAAATTCCCTTGACTTTGCTTAACAAACAATTACCTGTCCCTTCCTGGGTATGTATGTATTTCTCGGTGGTCTGGTGTGAGTTGTCTGACATTTATTTAATTAGAAATTAATAAATTCCCCTGATTTTGCCCAAGAAAAATTAACAACAACAGCATCTGCTTGCAAATGTAAGTTGAATTCTGGTAGCTTGATTGTTCATCTAAGCTTATACCTGCATTTCTCAGGTATCCATCTACTCCAGAGAGAAATCGTCAGCAGGAGCGTGAAAGGGCAAGGGAGGAGCAGGAGGGTCATATGACATCGCCCACTGATCGGAGAGCACGTGCGCTTGCTGCTGCTGCTGTCAGAGCTCAGGACCAGCCACCCCCTCCCCCACAGCCTTTTGCCATCACTCACCCTCCTCCTAGAAGCAATGTCGCTGATCCTTTTCAACAACCTGTGGCCAGGCCATCACGTCCTCCTATGCTTGCACCCTCTTCACGTCTGCCCATGCTGGCACCATCATCACGTCCTCCTAATCTCAGTCCTGGAGAGCAGGTGGCAGCCCTTCATGCTCAGTTAGCAGTTATCCCACCATTACAGCCTCTGAGAAGAAATAGGCCAGACCCTGTACAGCCAGCTCCTATAGTAGGTTCAGCAGCCATTGCAGACTTGCGTGCTCAGGTAGCTGCATTGCGGCCTTTGGGAAGGCACAGGCCTGCATCTGTACAACCAGCGCCTCCTCCTGTAGTAGGTTCTTCAGGAGTGGCAGCATTGCGTGCTCAGGCCAATGCAATAAGACCAATGCCTCCGCTACTCCCTGCGCTTTTGCGGCCTTTTCAGCGACTCCCTCCACCTCCTCAGCCTCCTCAGCGACTCCCTGCACCTCCTCAGCCTCCCCAGCCATTCCCTGCACCTCCTCAGCCGCTCCCTGCACCTCCACAGCCTCTTCAGCCACTCTCTGCACCTCCTCAGCCTCCTCAGCCACTCCCTATACCTCGGCAGCATCCTCAGCGACCTCCTCCTTTTATTCCACTCGGTCGCTCTAGAATAATCGAGGCAGATGTGCTGCATCATGATCTGGGTCCCATGGTTGTTCCCTGCCCTGACTGTGGAGCATTACACTGGATGGCAGAACGCCTGCAGAAATCCTCAAATGTGCGGCCCAGGTTTGGTGATTGCTGTATGGAAGGAAAGGTGCAGCTGGAAGACCTGCCACAGCCCCCTCAGCCATTGAAACAGCTCTTAGAAGGCCAGGACCCTGAGGCAAAAGGATTTCGCCAGAATATCAGGCAGTATAATGCTGCATTTGCATTCACTTCTGTGGGGGCCAACTTTGACCAAGATTTGCTTCGGGAGGGTCGTGGTCCATATGTGCTCAAGCTACAGGGTGAACTGTATCATCTCCATGGCTCTCTCCTCCCTGACAATGAAGACGATCCAAAGTATGCCCAGCTTTACATATATGATCCTGCACTGGCTTTGGCAAGAGAAAGGATCGTAATGAGCATCTGTCTCCAACTATCATGGGAGACTTGCAGGAAATGCTCCTGCTATGCAATCCTCATGTGCGCACATATAAACAAGCAGCTGAGAGGCTCAGAGCTCAAGAACAGAATGGTGACATCCAGGCAAGGCTCACATACAGGGCACACAGGGATCCTAGGAGATATAATGTCCCAACTGCAGATGAGTTTGCAGTCGTTCTTCCTGGAGATGGCATCGACCCTGAACCTAGGGATATTATAGTCCAGCTCAGAGGTGGACCTTTCAGAAGGGTATTGGATACCAATGCAAACTATGCCTCTCTGCACTATGTCTTGCTCTTTCCCAAGGGAGAGTTGGGATGGGAACCAGGTATTCCTTATCATGAGCCAGAGCGTGCTCGGCAGGCCAATCCCAATCCAAACAGACGGACACAGGTCACCCAAATACAGTACCATGCGTATCGTCTGTTCCAGAGAGCGAGAGAACCTACAACACTCCTGCGTGGTGGCAAATTGTTCCAGCAGTACATTGTAGACTCCTGGGCTGCTGCAGAGCAAAGCAGACTGAGGTGGATCAGGGCCAATCAACACACTCTGCGTGCTGAGCAGTATAACCAGATGGTAGATTCATATGGAGGCTTGGACAATGACATTGGAGATGCAAACAGCTTGGGCATAAAAGTCATTCTGCCTGCGACATTTCAAGGAAGTACCATGACTGCCAATCCAAAGTGGGATGAGATAGTGGCTGAGTTGCTCCCTGGACAAACTCCTCAGGACAGACCTGACCTGGTGTCGCGGGTGTTTCACCTCAAAAAGAAATACCTCATTGACTTGATCATCAAGGACAAGATCTTTGGAGAAACCGTCGCTCGCGTTCACACTATTGAATTCCAGAAGAGGGGGCTCCCACACATGCACCTGCTTACCTGGTTCGATAGGGAGTCCAAGGTCAAACATCCACATGAGGTGGATTCTATGATTTCAGCAGAGTTCCCTGATCCAGAGACACATCCTGTCCTCTACCAGTTGGTCTGTGAGCTGATGACACATGGTCCCTGTGGACAAATGAATCCAAATGCACCCTGCATGGAAAATGGCAAGTGCAAGAAAGGCTTCCCAAAGCCATTCTGTGAGGAGACCATTGTGAATCTAGATGGATATCCAAAATATCGTCGTTGCAATGATGGAAGGCTGCACAATGTCAGAGGTGACATGCTGGACAACAGATGGGTTGTGCCATACTCTGCTCTGCTCTTGCTCAAACTCCGGTGTCACATCAACCTTGAATTCACCTTCAGTGTGAGGTGCGTCAAGTATATCCACAAGTATCTATACAAGGGCCACGATTGGACCACGATGGAGTTTGGTGTCGACCATCATGAGATAAAGAAGTACCTGGACGCTCGCTATGTCAGTGCTCATGAGGCCTGTTGGAGGTTGCTGGAGCGGGAAATCCACACCCAGGTGCCTGCAGTCATGGCACTGCCAGTCCATGAAAAAGACCAGCAATCAGTCGTTTTCAATCCTGATGCTGATCCGCTCACCATCATGAACAGGGTCGAGGGGTCAAAGACAGCGCTCATGGCTTACTTTGAGGCCAATGCTGCCTACCCTCATGCACGCGATGTGCTCTATGTGGATTTTCCTGAGCATTTTACCTGGAAAAAAGAGGAAAGGGTATGGACACCACGTCAAAGGGGATATAGCATTGGATGCCTTCACTTTGCAAGCCCAAAATCAGGAGAGAGATTTTATTTGCGCACTCTCCTCACGGTGGTCAAGGGGGCCAGATCCTTTGAGGAGCTTAGGACGGTGGATGGCATACAATGTGCTACTTACAAGGAGGCCTGTCTTGCCAGGGGACTTCTGGAGGATGATCAGGAGTGGAGGATGTGTCTCCAGGAACCCAGTGGCATGAAAACAGGCGCTCAGCTCAGACATCTCTTTGCCACCATCCTTGGTCATTGCATTCCCTCACAACCTGACAGACTATGGGATGCCTTCAAGGAGCACATATGTGATGATCTCAGACATCGGCTCCAAATCAGGCACAATATCCAGGAGCCACGGGATGATCAGGTCTATGATTTTGGCCTCTTTCTCTTGGATAAACTCCTTCAGCGTAATGGCATGTCCTTGAGCAGCTTTAAAGATATGCCTCAGGTGGTAGGCGAGTGGGAGGTCCTGATTGGAAACAGGTTCATAGCTGAGCAGAGGGACTATGACCCTGTTCAAGAGAGGCAGATGGCTGATGAGGAGGTTCCCAAGCTGAATGAGGGGCAAAGGTCTGCGCATGATCAGATATTACGGTCGGCACTGGACATAGATGCTCAGGGGAAACCTAATGGACAAATGTTTTTCGTCACTGGCTCAGGGGGCGCTGGGAAATCATTCACATGGAACACCCTAATCCACTCCTGTAGAGCGGAGAGTCTCATTGTGCTTGCAGTAGCCTCATCTGCAATGGCTGCACTTATCCTCACTAATGGGACAACCTCTCACAGCATGCTTGGAATTCCAATTCCTGTCCATGAGGGCTCTCTCTCCTCCATCAAAAAGAACTCTGACCAGGCTGATATGCTGAGACTGGCCAGGCTCATCATTTGGGATGAGGCTGCAATGCAGCATCGCCATGCCATAGAGGCCATTGACAGGACACTGAGGGATTTCCTTGACCAGCCTGACCGACCCTTTGGTGGCATCACGGTTGCCTTTGGAGGTGACTTTCAGCAGACTCTCCCAATTGTCCCCAAAGGCTCCAAGGAGGATATCATGGGAGCTACCCTTCAGAAGTCATATCTGTGGCCAAAGATCAAGGTCATCCATCTGACAGAGAACATGCGGGTGAGAAATGACCCTGACAGAGCCAGGTTTGCAGAATGGCTGCAGAATGTGGGTCAGGGAAAGGATCTCCCACTAGATCATACCTTCTCACTCCCTCAACACATGGTTTGTGGCCCTGGAATTGCAGAGCTGATCCAGGAAATATACCCTGGCATTGGCAATGCAATCCCTGCCCAGGACAATTATTTCTTGGAGCGGGCCATCCTCTGTCCCAGAAATATTGAGGTCAATGAGATCAATTCCATGGTGTTGAGGCAGTTTCCAGGTGATGCTCAGGTCTTCCACTGTGCAGATTCTGTCAAGGAAACCGACTTTGCAGAGCAGTATCCTGTGGAGTATCTGAATTCCATAGAGATGGGCAGTCTTCCTCCTGCTCACTTGGAAGTCAAGCCTGGAGTGCCTCTGATGATGTTGCGCAATTTGGATAAGAAGCAAGGACTATGCAATGGGACAAGGTTGCGGTTGGTGAGGATGAGGAATAGAGTGTTGGAGGTCAGGATCATCTCAGGTCCACGTGCAGGAAATACTGCTTTCATCCCCAGGATCACCATTTCACCATCAGAGGGGGAATTACCATTTGTGCTGCAGAGGAGACAGTTTCCAGTGCGTGTGGCATTTGCAATGACCATCAACAAGTCTCAGGGACAGTCTTTGGGTACGGTTGGGCTGGACCTGAGATATCCAGTGTTTGGACATGGTCAGTTGTATGTTGGTGTTTCAAGGGGAACAAGCTGGAAAAAAGTGAAGGTCTTGCTTGAAGAGGGTTTGAACACAACCAACATTGTATATAAAGATGTATTACTTAGAGCTCCTTGATTTTTAATATCCACTTCTCTTGATATGGTTTATGTGTTTGACTTCATTTTACTTGATGGAAATTGATTACTTTGATTTTCCCCAATGTGCTTGACCTTACTTATATGTTAGACTTACCGATGTGTTAGACTTACTGATGCATTTGACCTTACTGAGGCGTTTGACCTACACCCCCGCGCGAAGCGCGGGTACCCACCTAGTTACCTTTGAAACCCGATCCATCCGAGTAGATGCTTATGTTGTCTAGCCTGGTCCTGAGCCTGCGTGCAGCATCCGGTTTGCTACCAGCAACGTTGGTAGTAAAAGAGGGGCGCCAGCTGGGGTGATGTCGGCTGTGATGGATGGTCTCAATGGTGTGTGGCTTGATCTTGTAGCGCCAGAGGAGGTTGTGGATCGGGGAGGGATGGGTGCGCGGACATCTCTTCGCCCCGCTCTGAACTGCTCTGAAAAGGGGGTGAGTGTCAGGGAGGGTGGCAAGGCGAAGGGCCTCACGATGACAGGTGTCATCAAGGCGAAGCCAAACTGGAGGGATCATGGCATGAAGTTCCATAATGTCCGTAGCTGTTGACCTGTATGCCCCAGTGATCAGTATACAACCTAGACGCTGTACCTTCTCCAGGATCTTCAGGTGTCCGACCGACCCAGTTTGGTGACCCGTGCTGGCAGCTTGGTGTGGAGGGGTGAACCATACTGGGAGCGCATACTCGAGCTTGGGCAGCACCATGGAGGTGTAGAGTTGGCAGACATGACATTCAGGAAGACCAAAGGAAGGCCTGGTGAGCCTCTTCACAGCCAGAAGGAGGCTCTCAGCCTTCTGTACCGCTTGCTGCACGTGCTGGTGCCATCTGAGCTCCTGATCGATCAGGACCCCTAGCAGGCGCGCCTCAGGTACACACGTGATAACATGCTGGGTTTGTCTGTGGATGAAGTCAGCATGCTGTATGTTCTTGCACCACGTGAGCCTTAGGCACTGAAATTTGGAGAGTTCAGCATGGGAGTTGTGGGCTGCCGACCAGTCTGTCTGCTTGTTAAGCATGTCATTGAGAATCCCATCGCACTCTTTGAAGGAGTTGCCGGTTGCTACAAAGAAGTTATTGTCCACGTAAGCACCGCCATCTTCATTTGCACCTTGTGGAATGGCCATGAGGCCATAGCTATAGATGAGGTAAAGGATCATTGAGGCAGTTTCACCTTGCCTGATTCCATTGGCAATATCAATGGGCATCGAGGAGAAATGGTCAAAACTTAGCGTGGCTTTTCTATTTCTGAGCATGGCCTCAAAGAAGACTACAACCTCATTTGGATATCCTAGCCTGAACATGTTTTTGAGGAGGCGGTCAGTCACCACATTGGGGAAGGCATTTGCAATGTCAAGAAAGACAATTGTGACTACCTTGTGATTGTGCCAGGCTGACTTGACATGATGAGTGAGAGGAAGGAGCGAGTCCACAGTAGTCCTCTGAAGTGATGTGAGGGGAGGAGGTTGTGGTGGACCGTGAGGTACACCATTATGTCAGTCATTACCCCGGAGATTACCTTACCCATCGTGTTGTATAGCGCGATAGGCCTGTAGGCCTTAGCGATGGTGTAGTCCGAACGGCCTGGCTGGTGTGGAACTATGGTCTTCCAGGTGCGCCAGTGAGCTGGAAAGTAGCCTAGCTGGAGGATAGCCCACAGGCAGATGTGGAGAAGTGGCGCCAACGTGCTTGCACATTCCTTCAAGACTACATTTGGGATGCCATCCTCGCCAGGACCCTTGTGTTAGGATTATCGCGCAGTAGCTGTGTAGTGAGAGCTCAGTGAATAGATACTTCACTGTGCATATATATTATTACTGTACCTGTGTAGTGAGAGCTACACAGGAGTGAGTGTCGGTACTTGACGATATACATGGAATGATGCGTACCTCAACCCATCCTAGAGGCCCCAAGTAGCTGGCCGATCCAGGTGAGTGTTGATTGATGTCACGTCGTGTTCACTGACTTAGGCAGCAGGTCACTGGTGACTGCCGTCTTTGCCTCCTTTCAGCTCCCGGTGCACTGTCGCTGTACTGAAGCAGCCTGGTATGTGGTTCATGGATCCGATCACAGTTTTTCAGTGATTTTTACCTTAGGTTTCATCACTATTCTGCCACTCCACTGAAGCACCCTGGTATGGGTTTCATGGATTGAAAAGCGGTATTTCAGTGATTTTCACCTTATGTTTCATCTGTATTTTCCCTTGTATATATTGATTTATGACTTGAAATAATGGGGCATTCAGTTGCTGCATCTCTGAAATGTGGTGATAGAACCATAGGGTCGTAAGTGACTATTTCATGGGAACCCAGTGGTCGTCGAATCGAAATGCCTGGTTCAATCCATTGGTCTTCCGTTGTAGGATCCCTGGATACACATGAGTCAACCCCTGAAACCAACTCATTGAAACGAAACTTTTTCCACTGAAACCGATTCATTGAATTTTCAACGGGTTCTATTGGTATTTACACTAGCTATAATGGTTTATATACTGAATCCTCAGTGGGTCCACCCAATAGGATTCATTGGGTTGACTACCCACAGTGTGCAACAAAATGTGGCCAAAACACTGATCAGAGATGAGGATCTCTTTTCGTATTGTGATGCTGATGTGAAACAATTGTGTGGCGTGCTTGTTTGCCAGGATAGTACAAACGTGTAGCTATAGAGAGACTGTTGTCAAGTGACGCAACATAGGCCCTAAGGCGGGGGGTCCCAATCTGGACTACCAGCCCAGAAAGATTAAGTGTGTAGGATAGTTGTTTTGGTTGCAAGAAGGGGCACGGGCATACCTTCTGCTTGTGTAAACCCTTGCGCAACAAGACGGGTCTTGTGGTTTATCACCTTACCGTCCGCATCATGTTTGTAATGGAATACAAGTCTGCTTCCCATGATGTTTACACCGTCCAGGGGTTCCACGAGGTCCCATGTCTTCAGCCTCGCGTGCTGATTCAACTCCCATCTGATGGGCGCATCCCAGTGTGGCCAATCGTTGTGGGAGCGTGTGTCATTGAGGCTCATGGGGCCGAGTCCCGTGTCATTCGCCGCTGCCGCCATCGAGTATTCGAATGCGCGGCTCAAGGCGCATCCTGACTCCCCCTCGTCCTCAGGGCCCTCCTCTAGTTCGATGAGGGTGACCAGCGCTGACGCATTCGAGGGTATGGGTAGCCCTCACGGGTACGCGGGTGCGTTCACACGTCCCGTGCTGCTCCCAGTGCCGTCCATGATACCCCACACATACGCCGACAGTTTTCATGCGCATTGGCCTCTGCCTTGCAGTGGATCTGCTGGGGGGTCAGGGGCCTCGAGTCCCTCTAAGGGGTCGACTTTTTCTGGGTCCACGTGCTGCGGCTGTGGCTGTGGGGCCTGTGGGGCACCGCCGATGCCCTGGCTGCCGGTGGCAGACTCCCCCTCAGCCGGAGCATCAGTGGGAATGACTAGGACAGGGGTATTGAACGTGACGTTACGTTCGACGGTGACGCGGTGTTTCCCGGGCCAGTAAACCCTGTGCCCTTTACTTTTGTCGCTA
Organism: Gautieria morchelliformis; assembly: GCA_015179125.1. Lineage (NCBI taxonomy): Eukaryota > Fungi > Basidiomycota > Agaricomycetes > Gomphales > Gomphaceae > Gautieria > Gautieria morchelliformis. The sequence continues at coordinate 49,366 of WHVA01000402.1, forward strand.
TATCCCACCCATCTCCCCTCCTCAGCTTTAGCCTCTAGCTTGCCACTGTCTTCTTTTAAGACAAAAAGCCTTGTGCCCCATTCAGGTAAGTCACTTAGATCTGGCTTGGTGCCATGAACAAGCTCATAGGGGGTCTTGCCATTGAGCGCACGCATCGACGAGTGATTCTTTAGCCACACCGTGTGCTGGACCGACTCGGTCCAGAGGAACTTCGGCAGGCCTACTGTCACTGAGCGCCAACATCCAAGCGCTGAGAAAGCTGACAAATCATGTCATGTGATGCACCAAATGTTGTGGTTGGAAAATACAAAATGTGTCCCAAACGGTTCCAAAACACAAAATAAAGTATTTGGAAAAAAATTCTTAGTCTGCACTTCAAGAGTATATAACTCAGCTACCCTGCATTATTTGGCTAAACCCTTTCCTACAAATTCAAACTAGGCATATTGAGAGAAACTCTTAGGACTCAAATAAGTCAGAACTTAATGTATGTGGGTGGAATTGAGGATGTCAGAAGGCGGCTGCTACTGGCCTGCTCACTTTCATAAAGGTCACTGGTTCCTGGTGTCCACTATCTTAGGAACATGAGGGTCGGTATTACTAATGGGAAAACAATGACAGATGTCACCTTGAGGGACGTGCTATATTGCCCGGACCTTGCTTTCACCCTGGTCACCCTGGTCTCCCTAGTGCGCTGTGATGCAGCCGGTTATTCAGTCCTGTTGAAGGACCGAAAGTGTTTGATTCGAGACGTGAAAGGGACACTGATTGGACAGGTCCTGCTCTCAAATGGTCTCTACAAAGTGGAGCACAGGTCAATGGCAGCAGCAGCAAATGTAGCAAGGAAACCACTCATGATGGACGAATTGCACTGCCGGATGGGGCATATTTCCCCACAGGCCACTAGGAAATTGGTCCAGGACAGTACTATCACAGGGCTTGAGGTTTACATGGCTAGTCAGCCCGGATTTTGCATGGCATGTGTGCAAGCCAAGCCCACGCGGAAACCTGTCCCACAGAAGAGGGAGGGTCCGTGTGCCGGTAAATTTGGCAAGAAGGTCCATTCAGACATCTGGGGGCCAGCAAACCCTCAAAGCTATGATGGAAAGGGATACTTCATCAGCTTCACCAACGATTACAATTGGTGGACATACCTGGTATCAATGGCCAAGAAGAGTGATGCTTTCAGCTGCTACAAGCAGTATGCAGCCTGGGTCAAAATGCAGCATGGTGCAAGGTTAAAGCGACTGCAGACTGACTGTGGGGGGGAGTACCTCTCCCACTGGAGGCACATAAAAAATTTCTGGTCTGAAAAACTGTTCAAAAGACTATAAAGATTTTCCCAATATTTTTAGTGTTTTTTATGTGAACAAACTATGATAAAATTTTGTGTTTTTATTAGAATTTATCAAGCAAGAAAACTGTAAAAAGATTGAAAGTTTTTTGCAGGGTTTTTTATGGGTTTCTTTGTGATTTCACAAAGAAACTTATAAAAAACACATAACAAACCCTGCAAAAAACTTTAAACTTTTTTACAGTTTTCTTGCTCAACAAATTCTAACAAAAACACAAAATTTTGTTAAAGTTTTTTTTTACATAAAAACACTAAAAAAATTTGGAATATCTTTACAGTTTTTTGAACAGTTTTTCAGACCAGAAAATTTTTATATGCCTCCAGTGTACCAGGAGTTCAACTCCTGGCATCAAAAGGAACGGTCAGAAGCCTCACTGTACATGACACACCTGAAGAAAATGGCATGTCAGAGCAGCTGAATCGCACACTGCTGGAGCATGCAGGTGTGATGCACTTGTCGACCAACTTGCCAAAGTTTCTGTGGAATGAGTCAGTCCAGAATGTGGTATGGTTAAAGAACTGCACCTCCACATGTGCACTCGATGGTAGGATGCCATACGAGCTGGTGCATGGCATGAATCCAGACCTCAGTGACCTGCCAGAATGGGGCACAAGGGTCCATGTCCTAAAGGAAAATAGTGGCAAGTTAGAATCAAAGGCGGAAGAAGGGAATTGGGTGGGATATAGTGACAAAAGCAAAGGGCACAGGGTATACTAGCCGGGGAAACACTGTGTCACAGTGGAGCACAATGTTACATTTGAGGCTCCCATTCTTATCACCCCCACTGACACACTGACTGAGGGGGAGTCTTCTCCCAAGGCAGTCAGAATGCCAGTGGCACCCCTCATGGCCAACCGCCAGCTACCAACCCTATAGAACCTCTAAGAATTGACCCCCTTGAAGGATTCGAGGGTGCGGATCCCCCAGCGGACCTGCCACAAGGCAGGGGTCACTGCATGCAGAAGCCTTCCACATATGTGCGATGGATCGCAGAGGGCACAGGCAGCAGCACAGGTCGCTCAAATGCACCTGCCTATCTGCGAGGCCTGCCAATGCCCACCGGAGGTGCAGCCCTGGTCGCACTGACAGAGCTGGATGTTGATACCACCAGCACTGAGGGGGAGACACACCAGCCATTTGAATCTTCAATGGCGGTGGTGGGATGGTTCCCATGCTCCGACCATCATCTGCCAGCGCAGAAAACAGAGAAACTACCCCCTCTGTACCTGCAGACACCATCCATAATACTCTCAGCACCCTATATGAGCTAATCCATAGCATAGCCCTCCCTAAAACAAGGGCCGCAAAGACCTGCACTATCCCTATCGACACCTTACATAGCACTCACGATCTAATCTCCTCTGCGCGGTAAACAATTGAGACGACCTACTTCAGCTCGCATGTTTCAAACATCTGCCAAAAGCTAGAGGCAATTTCAACACACATAGGCCTTACAGCATCCCCTAGCAAGCCCTCTTACGCATCAGCCCTGGCCAGCCCACCAACACGTGCAACATGTATCAAACCTCACCGCGACACCAAACACCATATCACGCTGTCACAGATCCACCGACAGAACCCAGCCCTTGCAGGCTTCCTGGACTCAGAGTTGAGGAAAGAAATCAACAAAGCCCTGGTCCCGCGATTCTGGGACCCAGACCCTGAAGGAGAGGAGGAAGAGGAGAGTTTACTTAGCATCCAAGCCGCAGGACGACACCAAAGCGGCAATATATGGATAGCTGCAGGCTCAGAGCATGAGCACGATGCGATAATCAGGAAAGCTCACCAATGGCTCCCGGTCCTATCGACGAACCTACGCATCATGCCAAAGACTTACCCGATGATTGTTCATACCATTCCCACTTCATTCAATCCTGATCAAGATAGTGACGACATCGCTACACTATTGGATGACAACGAGCACATCATTCCCCATCCTTCCATGCTGCAACGTGCTGAATTCATCTCCCGCTCTCACAGCAACACCAGAAGGCACACTCATCCCTTGTCCTATACCTAACTGACCATCACGCATCCAACAACTGCATCCAACAACATGTTGCATACCGAGGGTGTCTTCACTCAACCGAACGGTTCATACAGCATCCCCCACAATGCTTCAACTGCCACCAGATAGGTCACTTTGCACGGTCATGCAGGAATGCCCCAAAGTGTGGAACATGTGCTGGTTTACACTTTACACATGACTGTAAGTGCCCAAACCAGAGCGCGTGCCAAGAGGCGGTCTGCCCGCATGTGACGCCGAAATGTGCACTGTGCGGAGGCCTCCATGCAGCGACCAACCACAAGTGATGCAACACCCACAAATCTATCATCAAGCAGCATGGCCACAACAACACGACAGAGGATGGACTGTACCACACATAATGACAGAACCGAATGGTTGCGCAAGAGACGCAGCAAAACTAACACCCTCACCCACACAGGCATGGACATGCCCAGGGCTTCGTCCATGGTGCACAAGCAGAGATAGAGAACTAAAGGCTAGATGGAACACATGTTGACCGGTGCACTGTAGCAATCGTCTTACATAGGGCCATGCCCCAAAAGACATTAAATTGGATTATAAAATTTTTTAAAAAAATTTAAAAAATGGCGGTGGCAGTACATGACGCAGGAGGAGACTGAACAAGTCTCAGCGATGCGCACTGCCATGATGACTGGCCACAATGGGATGTGTCCATCAAGTGGGAGCTAGACCAACATGCAACCCTGAGGACTTGGGATCTTGTTGAGCCCCCGGATGGCACAAATATTATTGGCAGCAAGCTTGTGTTCCATTACAAGCGTGATGCGAGCGGTGAAGTGGTGGCACACAAAACCAGGCTCATCACACAAGGTTTCTCACAGGCAGAGGGGATAGACTACAATGAAACCTTTTCTCCCACTGCCAAATTGTCTGCCATTTGAATCATCACTGCCCTTGCAGTCAGAAATGACTGGGAACTTGAGAAAACCAACATAGATGGGGCATATCTCAACGCCCTGATAACCGAGACAGTCTACATGTGCCAAGCAAGAGGATATAAAGTTCCTGGGAAGGAACATTATGCACTGCTGCTGACTCAAATACTCCTGAAGATCCCATTTCAGTTGAGCAGCTCGTTCAAAGAGCTTTGGATGATTTGGAGTCAACTGGAGTCCTCCAGTGTTCAAACCGAATGAACATTGCAGAGCTTCTGAATCCAGCTGACAAGCTGCACATGTTTGAGGGAACTGATGAGGATATTTATCAGTCAGTGATGGATGTAAAGAAGGCACAGGAAGAAAACAAGGACAATAGTGACAACATTGATAATGACATACCCATTGAACCTGCTCCTACGTATAATGAAGCTCTTCAGCCCATGTTACTTTTGAGGAGATATGTTCGAGACATTGACGATCCATCCACCCGTAAGTTGGAGATGATGATGGGTTCATTTGGACAGAGGACATGGGCTGCTGGGATGAAGAATTTGAAAGACGGCATATTTCACCCGTACATAAGTAGCCTATGGCCTACTAGTACTCTTCGGCAGGTCCCGCACCTCCTAGCCCTAACCCTAAATCTCTCGAATACCACATACTCCCTCATATCGCATACTCCAAGGCGTCCACCGAGAGGTATACTTTAGGCGGGAGTCTACTGTAATGTTCGTTATTACTAACACCTTCTGCACCAGCCTCCGGGAGTCGAGAACGCTCTCGAACGTCCGGCTATGTGCGCCGGTTCGTCGGCTGACTCATCCTCCTGATTACTAACATTAACCACACCTCCTGGGTGCCCTGGTATCGGCCCTATACCCGACACGAGACGCTCAGTCGGGAGCAGATGTTTATCTCAGATCCAGAACCTTCATATATGCAGGCATGATGTCAACAGTAACAAACAGCGTCAATTAAATTCTCCTTCCACTGCAGGTATATGCCTTGATCGCTTGGGAGATCGTTCCTTGTCCACGTCGTAAGGCTTAAGAAAATGTTTTATAACACTGATTTCATTGCAAATACGCATGAGCTTGAATAGGAGCATTCTCCCGATTTTGCCGAATACAGTCGGATATGGACATCGATCTTATCGTCACGATGATGCGCCTCAATCCAGGGGTGAGGCTTGTCAAGACATCGCTGCCTTACGGTAACATGTAGTCTTGTGGATGCACGTGTGCCAGTGGTGTGAGAAAACATACAAGGGATGCAGCATATTGAGCGGGATAGATATCCACGGGAAAAAGCGAAATTTGTCCAGGGACGCGCAGTTTACGGAAAATATGTACCGTAGCCCGCGGTCTTGCTATGGTATTGGGAAGTCCGGTGTCTATACGATTGGGAAATTAAACACGAATCAGCTCGGCTCCACTGGCCTATCAATACGCTGTCGTTTGGTACGTTTTTAGCGTGATTGACATATCTAGAAATTCAGAGCCTCACACAGTCAACTTTGGCTCAAGGTATTGGACTTTCAAATCCCAAGGATCAGTGGGAGCTGCATCATTGTCAGCTATCAGAAATTTTCCTTTATGGATAGAGCTCTGGTCGTGGTTGAGGAATGAGCCAAGCAGACTCATGTCGAGATGAGGTGGTGTCAATCCTATAGGAGTCCAGTGTGTGGCCAATCGGGCGGAAGAGGCGGTGATTGCTGTCAGGACAACATAAGAGGCCGGAGTACGAACATAGTACAAAATTCTTTTTGTTCTCCATAAATGGCTTAGCATCAGTGACTATATTTATGGCGAATGAATCTCCCGGAGCGCATGTTCGTTACTGTAGCGTCCATTGAAGATTGTGATTGCTAAGAATCAAGATCGGCGAGTTGGTCTATGTTTGGTGTACCATGAGTGTACCGGATTGTACATACCAGGTTATTTCCGTGATACATGCGTTTTCCTGAAGTCTGGGAAGTTATTCATATTGCTGTGCATATTCTAATCTCTGAGTAGGCAAAGTCCGGCAAGTGGATCTGGAGTTGGCGACACTTCTGCGAGGTGGCGGAATGCTACTGGTCAATGCCATCTTGTGAGTTGCATTCATCAGTGCGCCACGTATCAGAGCATCAGGAGATCTAGGAAATAAGGCTGCGCGCAAAAGGCTGTGGCCACTGACCAGGTGGGAGCGCCGCTGAGAACACCCTTAATGGCCTGACCCCGCGGAGAACAGATCGAAGGAGAACATAGACTGTCCATGTGTGTCCATGTAGCATGGGAATGCTGTGTTCAGTTCCAAACGCCTCGGAGAGAAGTTCAAACATGTGAAGACGAGCGAATGGCCATTCGACCGTTGACAGCCGGACAAGCCAACTGGGAAGCGTTATCGATGAGCTCCACGCCTCGTGCTTTTCCAGAATTGGTGGTTTATGATCGGCAAAAAGAGTTTTTAGTTGAAAAAATCCCATAGCAGGGTATGCGTAGACCTCCCAAATAGGCAGGTTTGTCCCAAAGAGACGGCTCACGACCCGACCACATGGCGCAGATACTCACAAAAGTATATCCAAACCTCCTAGCGCACCTTATTGAAAGCTATCAGTAGTTAAACTGCAGGATAGTATACAAACAACAATTACGAACACACTAAGGTAATTTCTTTCCAAATTCATGGAGCAGAAGAGGAGGACAACAGTGAGTTTATCTGGAAGGTATCCTGTCCAACAGACTGGCGCTGGGCGCACCTTGGAAGCTAAGTGCTAGGAATTTAAAACAAGGATGGGCTTCCGATCTTATCCTCTTTGTTCCTCGCCTCGCGTCTCCTTATCCCCTTCAGATAATCCAACATGCATAGCCCAGCGTGCCCCCTTGTCGCGTCAGTCAGCACCCCGCCATAAATCCGCTCTTACGGTTACCTTGAGTTGTGGTCTCGCCTGCTCCCTCATCCACCAACTAATCTCAGCTCTTTCTACCCTCATATAACTTCACGCTAGTGGAATGGTCTCCAGTGCGTCCGCTGTGTCAGCCTAGTCCCATTTGACGCATCCAATGTCTTTCTATCCAGACTGTACCGCCCCCGCACCTGCAAGACCGAAAGGAAAGAAGTACCATGGTCGGGGAAGGGCCCTAGGACATGTCCCACGGCCGCCGAATGCCTTCATACTATTTCGATCTGATTTTCTCAGAAACAGCGATATCCCGCCAGATGAAGAATCAAAGCAACAGACACTATCGCGTCTCGCCGGCATTTGTTGGCGGGACATGTCCCCCGAGGAGCAAAAGCCCTGGCATGACAAGGCTAGGAAAGTCAAACACGACCATAAACTTCAATATCCACAATTTCAGTACCGCCCGACCCCGAGAGGGCCCATCAAGCGCCGACGCCAATCGAGGACTACAGAGCAGCAGCTGCAAAAATGTAGTGAGCTCCGTTGCAAGTACATCCACGATAAATCAGGCTCTAGTTCCAAAACTAGAGCCAAACCTTGCCCTCCGCCACGCTCAGAGCGTGATACAGCCACACATCAAGGGGATATCCATCTCCGTTCCTTGCCCCAGGAACCTGTCTTCATGGAACCTTTGGTTCGGGATCCGTCTCCCCCCCATTCGACCTACGCTCCTTGGGATACTCAATGCTCTCAAGCAGTAGTAGGTGACTCTTCGTTGCCTCTCAGTGCAATCGCACACATACAAGGACGATGTAACCGGCAGCCCCAGTCAGAGTTCCCTCAAAAGGTGAATTTAACTCTACATTCGGAAACGAGTGTTGTTCACCGTAGAGTTAGGCAACTTCTGATCAGCTTGGGGCACATCAGCTCGGGGCACAAGTTATATTCGAGCCCACGGGCCAAGATATTGCTGCATACCCAAGTTCATCTGAGAACCAAGCGACGATGCAGCACCTCTCTCCTCCAGTAATACATGGTTTTTCATGCCTTCCAGGAGTCGGCTCTAGTGATCCCGCCTTTCGGCAACCAGCCTACACCGCGCCCCAGCCCGCCCGCGGTACTTTACCTCTTGTGGGTTCCGAGCCCTTCCCAATGCCAGTCGAGGCGCATGCGCATTTTGAGGGACTTGGCCTCGGGTTGCCTGCTTTCGATTCAGGGAATGCTTCCGCCTCATTCCCTGTTGATCTCGGGTTTTCGACAAACATGATCGATTTTTCCGGGCTCTTTGGAATCGACAGTGAATTCCATGAGGCCTTGGTGTTAGGTCTGGGCAATACTCATGCTGGTTCAGAGTGGTTAACAGCCCCAATAGCCGACCTTTTACAGGTCAGGGCCTCTCCTACCGAGAATCTGGCATTCTCTTAAACGGTCGGATGATCCTGCATGGCTACATGCGTCCTGTCAGCCATTTGATACGTGTATCTCTGTTGTCCGTTTTCACGGTTTCGAAATACCCTGTTCCCCTTTCATGCTTATATCTCCTATTACTATTTTGTACATACAACTTCAAGCTTTCTGTTCACCACTATTCAGGATCAATATTGAAATTACAGTGCGTCTATCGCAAGGGCTAGAGAAGTGTCAAGTAAAATTGCAAAATTGCATGCGTTATTGAATTTACGGCTGCCGGTGATCCCGGCCTTGAGTGCCTTCTTATTTTTCGATCTTTGATGAATCAGGGTTTGAGCGAATAGTTCCGTTTACGTACTCGTCTGATTGAAGTGCTTCAGTCTCAACTGGGCCAGTGTCGTGAGTATCTTGATATGGCATACCGGTACTGCCCACTTAGTACTTAGTTCTACCACTGTCGGGTAGCTCACAAGTGGGACACTGGGAAAACACCTCCGGATTCCAAAACGGTAAATTCAAAAGTGGCTTCGGCGATCGGCACAATATTGTCGGACGTGTCTAATTCACATTCCCCTGATCTTTTCTTTCTTTCTACCGCCAGCCTATCGTCCAATACTGTATACATCCTTATTTCCTGTCTCTTTTCTGTTTCACCGTCTTTCCCTTCTCGGTTGACTCCACGGTACCAAGGCGATCGGACTTCATGTTTGCATGTAATTTTTCTTGGAGGTCCTATTGAAAGTTATGTAACAGTATAAAAATCAGGTAAATATATAGGGCTCAGGCCCAGTGAAAACAGACTCTGGCCAGATATGGTGTGATATGGCAGCCAAATGACACCCCGCACTCGCCAGACATCGCCAGATAATTGAGACTATGCCATCGGCCAAAATCGCAGATTTGCTTCAAGGACTGGCCAGATCTGGCGCACCATATGTATTAGTATTTCCAATATATGGCCCTGTATGGCGGATTCTGGTCTCAATTTAATAGTTGATAATATAATATATTTGCATATAGATATAGATAGATAGATACATTGGACTAGAAAGGTCAACTACAGTAGTAGCTCGCCAGTGACGCATCGACGTTGGCCACACTCTCCAGCCCCAGCCCCAGGCCCTTGCGCCACTTCGTGGGGGACTCGTCCCTGGGCCCCGCCGACATGAAACTTGCGCTCGGCCGCGCCGCTGAACTCCCCTGCAGGCGCTGTCTTGAAGAACTCCAGCCGTCTGGGGCACACGCCTGGCCCTGTCCCCGCCCCACAAAAACGCGTGCCCCTGCAGTCCATACCAACGTCCCGCGCCACACGCCGCGGCCGCGCTCGCGCCGTAGCTGCCTATTAAGTTCTCGAGGTCGCTCCCCGGACCCGCCTCACACGGGCAACGCGCGTCCTCCACGGGGAAGCCCCCCACGTCGCGGTGGGCGTGGGGATCGTGCGGGAAGGTGCCACCGCTCGGGGGACAAGTCGGGAAGAGCTTCATGAGCTCGTGCCCGGTGGGCTGCGGTGGGAAAGACCCGCCGTGAGGTGGGAGGGCGGTGCGGGATGTGGGATGTGAGGGGTGGGATGGTGGAGTCTAGGAAGCACCAAGTGGCGTTCTGTACGAGACACGAGGGACTGGGAAAGGGGAGGTACCATCGGTATAAGTTCATGTCCGTGCGCTGGAGGGCGGTGGGAGATATGAAGCCTGGGAGGGGAGGCTGTTAGTGTTATGTGAGGGGAACTACCTACCGCCTACCGCTTCCCATATCCGTACGTTGCCGAGTCCCGCCGCAACCCCAAATCCGAGCTGAAATGAATGCATGAAAAATCGAGGCAGGAATAAGTGAGAAAGGAGAAGGAAAGCGTCAGTATAATATGTATATATGCGCCATGTATATAACGTACGGCACGAATGTACCTCCCGAGATGCAACGCGGCTGACGATGAGGCTTGACTAGTGACTCGTTGCACGTGGTTTAGTACAGAGGCAGAGGACAGGGCAGTAGCCAGAAGCAAGAAAGCAAGGACTAACGGCTAGAATAGGGGGGTCATTGCGCGCGAGACAGAGAAGAGAGACAGCGGAGCGGGAGCGCACAGCGGAGGCCTCCGAGCACTACAGCTGCTGACGGCACGATCTCGGGATAACGCAGGTGCATAGCGTGAGGTGAGTGACGTGACTGTGGAGCCGGAGAGCTACGCTATCGAGTGAGCACGCAGCAGCTGAGGAGATACATGGTCAGGAGTGCAGTGATACACGCCGGCGATCAGAGAGTGTCTAGACTCAACGACAATGACAACAGGGCGGCGACTTTGCGTGTAGTGAACTAGCGATGGCATGGTGGTGGGTGACGTGGAGAGAAAGGGGAAACGAAAACAAACTTCGACGCGCGAACTATATACGCCGGCTGGGCTCGAAACTAGCTAGGCGTATTTCACTTTTCAACTTCGACGAAACCCCTAAGTAAGTATCTACCTAAGTCACATTCGCAGATTCACGGAAATTTTTCCTGGAGTTTCTTCGATGTTATCACAATTCTCGCTGGTTTGGAAAAAGTATTCTGAGTTTCAGGAATTGCACGCTTACTAAGATAATTTGGTATCTGCATTTCCCGATCCCACCAGATCTCACGCTCTGAGCCAGCTGGTGCCAGATATCACCAGAGGCACTTTTCACTGGGGCTCAGGGAAGTTCTCTCAAAGTCGCTGCAATATTTTTCGAGCGTAAATTAATCCACTCGTTACGTAGTATTTGATTGGCCTCCGAGCGAGTACTCGTATGCCACGCACGTCGTTCGTTTCCATCCGACACTTAGGACGTTCAATGAGTGTGCAGCCAAATGGCATCACTAGTGCTCTTTTGTACAATTGCCCCATGCAAAGGTTGCTTATTTTACGTACACATTCTGTCCGCACGAATGATCCACATTTCCAATGTAATCAATCATTCAGGTTGGCTCATCCGAGCTAGCTATGGTGACCAGTATGTATATTAATATATACATAAATCAAACACCAACCTTGCAACTTTTCTTCGTCTACGAAGTAGTCACTAGAGGAAACCTGTCTACCTCTTTCGTCGATCAGGCATACAGCTAGAATTCGAAGCTCGTCGAGAGCATAGAAATTGCGGGGATGAAAACTCAGCAGGAGAACACCAAACATATCCGATGTCATGGGATAACTATAGGGTATAGCCAGTCATTTTTGGAGCGTTGTGCAAGAAGTTTGCCTTTCCCCCTGATGTCTTCAGCGAAGTCCAGCTCCATAAACCTGGCGACAAGTCGGACCATTAATTACGGAAGCTCACGATGAAGGATGCAGGCGACGTACTAGTGCATGCACCTGTGCCGCAGTTGATAGCTACAGGCGTCGCCGTGCTATCAACTTTGAGTGTGTTTGTATTACCAACAAAGTTGACTTTCTATTTACAGACAAAACACTTAGTAATGGGTTCGCAAGCGCTGTCGATTAGACCTACGCCGATTTTTACACCACTTTTCGGAGTACCTGTTCAATTTAACATATGTTTCAGCTGTCCTATAAGAGGTCCGTGAACGTACCGAGGACTTTCGGGTATGACTGATCAATGAGAACGCCGAATCGTTTGAGGCCGGTACCTGTATTACCACTGTACGTGATGCCACTGACAGTTGAACCACTAGCAGCTGCATTCGTTTTTATGCGCAGTGCCTGATCGCTGTATGGTAGGGAAGAGTTGAAAGTCGTTTCAACACATCTCACCGAAAAGCTTACCTGTTGGTGATGGTGTTGCCACTGATCACAATATTGGAAACTGATACGCCGCTCCCGATGGATCCCTATCCAGGACGTTAAATGAATGATATTTTTGACGTGAGGTGCACTCTTACAATTGATATTCCATGCCCCCCACTGCATTTGTTCCCCTTGAAAGTGATATTTGTGCCATTGTTGATGGCTAGGCAATCATCCTAGTACCCCCCAGAAAATAACATAGAAAATCATCTCTGACTCACTAACGTGCGAGAGGACGAGTCATACCTGATTTCGGACGGAGCTGTTTTGAATGATCAAGTCCCCTACGCTAACGTCAAAGGCATCAGTGTTGTGTCCCGCTGGCTGGCCTTTACTTTTGGAGTTGGGCTGATCGCCTTGCGCTAGATATATCAAGCCGCACGAGAGAGCTCAGAATAAAACAACGAAAATGCGGATTGATTTGTGCACGGACAGTTGTCAACTATTACGTCCGAAATCACCAGGTGTCCAGGATTGGTAATGGCAAAGGCCTGAGCGGGTGAATTTATGACTTTGGCGCCTTTAAATGTGCCAGATATTCTGATTCTGAGACATCAACAAGTCAGTGTGCTGCATTAACGTAGAAACTCGTAGAAAATACACTTCATCATGGGTGTTGGCTTTTGCGTACCGCCATTTGATCCTAGGCCGTCCCAGTAGAAAGGTCCTCCACCATCAAAACTGTGTCCATTACCATTGACTGTGGATCGTGTGCATTAGATGAGATAACCATCTGCGAGGAAGACAGACAGGTAATAGAGTTTCCGCTGTATATCGGAGAGGTCGGTTCACATGAGAAGTTCAGGGGAATGGAACACACCTTATTTGGAACTGGGGTCCGGCCCAGCTCGCGTTACCAAATCGAATATCTCCATCTTGTCAGAAGTATATCAGCCATAGACAAGTATTCGGCTGTGAGGACAGTACGCACTGAGATTGACTGTTGTGCCATCCAGCAAGGCTAAGTTGAGCTGTGAACCTGACGTTGAGCTTCGTAAGCTGAGTTAATAAAGACTAAGTCAAAGGGTAATCACGAGCTGGGACCTGCCAGAGAATGGCGTAAATTCATATATCCGTGGAGGCGACATGTATCAATACTCACGGTGAAGGCATTGATGTTGATGGTGGTGCACCGGAGGGCATTAGCGACATCGCCAAGGTTTGCGATCGTCCCAGTGCATCTTTTGGCCAGCTGAGAAGGTGGCCTTGACGGGGCGGCGACAACAAGCAGAGAAGGCAGAAGTACAACGAGACAAAGTGGAAGTGGTGAGATCATGGCCAGGAGGTGAAGAGAATACCAGAGTTAGTCTGACTCGGAGTCTGGTTACCGTTAATCACCCAGTGGTGGCTTTATACAGGCTTCTGCAGACTGCGGGAGATGATCGAGTAATTGGGTATGTAAACTGTAGTAACCATTTCACTACGAGAGAGCCATGCAGTAGCACTGATCCCATACGAAATAACATCGGGTGCAGGGGCAGCAAAATTAGACTCCACAAAGATAAAAGAAAGTGTGGATGACACGTGCGAAAAGACTCACGCCCTTCACCTGGCGTCACCGGTCAGCCTGGATGTATAGGTGCATGACGCAAACACTATACTTAACCCTACATGCAAGTGACATCCTTTATCCAACAGCTGCAAGCACTGAGGTTTCCAAGTATGTCAGAGAGGTAGCTGTTCTGCCAAATTACCCAAAATTAGAGTTTCCAGCGCTATCGGCGATGGGTTTCGTTAGAGTTGGTCCTGATCCATATCATCCGGAGTCCGGTTGTCTTCCATATCCTGTACATGGCGTCCACTGCGCGAGACAGTCTCTGGAGATCCGTGCCTGAACAAAGACTATCTCGATCGGACGGTCAGGTACTGGCTTTCTCGTCGATATTGTAACACGGTCAAAGGATGTTTAGTTTGGGTGGCAAGGTGACAGCTAACTGATTCCTCTGCGAGGGGTGCAGTTGGTATGATGAATGAGGGTTTATTTAAGAACTGTAAGTAGAGGTGTGATCACGAGAAAATTTGTTGTCTGTGGAGACAGGTAGTCACCGGCGAGGGCAAGTCACCGGAACGGGGTTGGGTTTAAGTTGTGGACGCGTTGAGGGTGTCAGTGGATCACTCTTTGGCTGCCAAGAGTCCGAGTCTCCGGGAGACTCGCGCATCGGACTCGATTCTCTGGCAGAAACTCACACCGCTGCTTTTTGACGTGCACTGCAGGCTGCGAAAACGATTCCTTGACGTGTATATAGCGTGGCCATGAAGGACTGGGAGGACGCTCGATGTGGTCTACTCATCGAGTTGTAGTAAGTACTACAGTATTACGAGTCGCATCACGCACATCAGACCACTTCCAGGCGTCACGCGGCAGCACTGACCTGGACCTGTCGCCGAAATTCAGGCTCAATGTGTTTCGAGTAACCAACGTACATACGGCAACCGGGCGAAGCCTTATTATGGTTGCGTATGGGTTCATTATGCATTAGGCGCAACCGTCTCAATGACATCATCGCCGGAGTTCGATTTTGAGCTCTCCAACGATACATCTTGGTCTAGTTGAAGATGGCTGAAAACTCTCCGCAACCACTTTCCACCCTCATATCGGCGGCTGCTGTTCTATCAGGATCGGAGCAAAAGACTGCTCGCTCTCTAGACATAGCCACAGTACTGAAGTCCCGCTTGGCTCGCACTCATGAAATATTGCAACAAGACGGTTTTGACAAATTTTCAGAGGTCAATTTGGAGGTCCTACAGTATATCACAGCAAAGGAGTCCCTACGTTTGGTTGAAATGCTACAGAGCTCGCTCGATCCTGATGACTATGCACTTTCCAGTCCTGGATCGTCATCTCCACTTCTCGGTACCCGCGACCTCTCATATGTCCGAACACTGTTTTCTGTTATTTTTAGATGGGGCGTAGCTCCACTGCTCACCGAATTTGAGCTCATTCGTCCTGGTCGTCAAGCGCCGGAGACCGGCGAACCTCATATTATAGACTTGACCGAAAGAGAGCTTGACCATGAAGACCTGCCTTTAGTAATGCTGCGTCTATTGAAATTACCATTTGGCCCGACTGACCTTCGTCAAACTTGGATCACTTCAATTCTTAGTCAACATGCCGTGGATGTGTTGACCCCGTGTCTTGTTGTAGGATGGGCTCCCAAACCTATGTCTGATTCCTTCGCTCGTCACGCAAAGGAAGTTAGATCTTTGACGATTCGTTTTATTAACGTGTATGTGTCGCTTGCTCATTAATCCGTGTCTGAACTGATAATGTTATCATCAGTTTGCGTCCTCATGAGGCCTTTGCTGCTCTTGGTACAATACTTTCTTCCATAGGTACCAAGCTGCGGGGTTTTCCTTATGTTTCTAGAGCTTGTGGCTACCTTCTCAGCAATCAGCTGAGGCGTTCAGATGGTGTACATGGACTGTGCTCCGCTGTTTTTGGAGAGGATCTTGAAGAAGACGATGTAGCACCTCTTGATAAATTGGAGCACGTTTCTAAGGTGCTTAGCACTGTCCCCGCTTCTGCTACCCCGCAAGTACGTATTAGATCTCTTACGCGTTTGCTTGCTAATACACCGAGGCAGGACTATTACCGATTCATAATACCTCGCGTTCTGGCACTTCTTTCATCATCTTCACAGCAAATTCCGTCCTCGCATAAAAGAGCTGCGGCATTTACACTCTCTCGCATGCTTTCAGCGACGTTCCAACACCACGTTATTACGTCTGGGATCCTACTTCCTATTCTCCACACGCCCTTCGTTTCCCCATCAGCCATTGAACCATCAGTGACACCTCAAGAACAGTCACCGCACTTGACGCCCATCGAAGCCTTACAGACTCTACAGGCATTCCTACTTCACGCGGACCCTTCCCCTACAGAACTGTCGACGTTGCTGACTCCGATTGCGCCAGAAATTTACACCTTGTTCTGCCTTTATCGCTCAAGCAAAACTGCTGATCCAAACGTTCGAGAGTCTCTCAATGTACTATGGAACACATGGGGTAGGATCGTGAGTTCACCCGATGCAATTGATGGTCTTTGGAAGGTTATAACGGGCTGTTGCGGTAACTGGGAACTGGGATTGGATGGGTTTACGCTATTAACCACGTATGCGCCCTCTCAAGAGCCTGTTATCTTGACTAAATTGGTATGAAGACCAGTGCCGCCGCCGTCATTATCTCTGCTTGCTGTTTCCGAACTTGAAGCAACTTCTCGTGATGATGTCGACATTAATGCCAACCCCTTCAACCTCCGGCCAGATCCTCCAGAGTTTGTCGCTTTTTTGAAAACTTTGGATAGGAAGGATGTATCTTCGGAAATATTTGTGAGGCTCCTGAACCAGTACCGGGAGCTGAATGATGGCGACGAACAACCAATGCGGTGCGTTTTCTCCCGCCACTGTCGCGTCACATATTTATGTACGACAGATCATTATTGTACCTGCAGCTTATCCTTCAGATGCAGACGCAGCTGTCTACAGCTGTCCTTTCGAAACCAGAGCATGTGTTGTCATTCGTTAAACACGCGCTGGGCTCTGAACCACCTCCGTCGACTGCCTCGGCCAGACCTGTTTTGAAGAAAGGATTAGGGATAAAGGATCTACGAATCGTGGAGGAGGATACTTCTGAGGCAAAGGATAGTGACGACGAAGAGTCTGACGACTCCATGGGCGCGAAGGACGAGATGCAGGTGAGAGGGATCACGCTCTTGCTCTCGATTCTGGAAGGTACGCTGCCACTTGCAGTTCAACCCGTCTTGATCGTTAACCCTTATCAGCAAATACGGATCTTTCTCCACAAAATACACCTGACCTAGACGACATCCTGATATCCCTGAATCACCTGATCTCCCACACTTCCCCGACCATCCGCCAGCTCGCTCGAGAAGCTCGGCTCGTCTTAACTGCTCGCACAGCTTCAACCTCCGCCGCCGCATCACGTCCCAAGGCGGAAACGGAGTCGTCTTATGCAACCTATCAAAAGGCTTTGAAATACCTGCAGGATCCCATCATCCCCGTTCGCGCGCACGGCTTACAGCTTCTGCGCGAGCTAGTCTCGCGTCCGTCTATGACCCCAGCATCCCAGGCACGCTCAGATGATTGGCAGCTTGATCCGGCGCTCTTGCCAGGCATTCTATCCATATTTTTACAGTCTATTCAGGATGACGAATCATACATATTCTTGAATGCAGTTCAAGGTCTTGCGGCTATGGTAGATGGCTACGGCAAAGAGGTCTTGCGGGGTATTACCGAAGTTTATCTGAGCGGGACAGGAATTGGAGGCTCAGGCGCAGCAGCTGGTTCTATGGAGATGTCGAAACAGGAATTGGATTCACGGATCAGGGTTGGTGAGGCGCTGAATGCCGCCGTGAAGAGATGTGGAGGAGCGCTAGGTTTATATGGCACGTGGACACAACTACCAGCTATATTATGGTATTGATTATTTTCTACTTTGTTTCCAGTGGACATACTAATCCCGCCTCTCCAAACCATCCTTCGGTCCCCGCACTTGCCGACAACACTCAGAACATCCGCGCTCTCAATTCTCGCACAATGTGCGGCGACTAATGCATTAGCACTTGGTGCATACACCGCGAACTTAGCTGACTCCTGTGTCGAGCTGATCCAACTCGAGAGCGTGGCCGCTAAAAGCAGAGCGGCTACCAAATCCAATGAAGAACCGAAACCAAGCGATAACGCTGATGATGACAAGACAAATGCAGGCCAAGCGGGTGATCCAAAGCAGCATGCACGCTATCCAGACCTGATGGACTCAGATCCCACGACGAAGAGTGCCAAGGTCGCACCCCTTCGTCGCACGGCTCTGCATTTCCTTTCGCGGCTCCTGCGGTCGCACATTGAAATCTTATACGATTCGCGGTCAACTGCCACAGGTGTTCTAAAAGTTACTTTGAAAGGAGTAGTAACGACAGCACCGCGAGAGGACATTCCTTTGTTGCTGCTTAAACGGGCGGAGGTTGTGCTGGGGTATGTAGTTGCTACAGATGAGGATAGTGTGGCGAGAGTGATGGCGAGGGAGACGTTGGAGTTGGTGGAGCAGTACAAGGAAGCCTCTCGGGGGCTCTAAGCAATACAGCGTTGCATCTAAGGCAATTTGATCTATCATGCATATTTCAGTGACCTACGTAGAATAAGACGAGCAATGGGGCACTCACAGATAAATCGGACAATGTGGCAGACGTTGACCAATCGGCAGTGATCCAGTGAATCTCACCCGCGGCCTTTCGAATCCGATTCATGACTGCGAGTCCTTCATGGGTCTCTTCGATACCTTCTACAATGATTAAGTCTACGCCTTCATTTTCTAATGTCAGGAGGCCGTCAAAGAGTCGCTGGGCGGCAAGGGAAGGATCAGCAACGGGACCCAGAGGGAAGGTGTGCCATTGTATTTTAACTTCGGCGTATGCATGAAGACGACTGGGAAGCAGAGCCAGAGGCGAGTCGGAGGAAGCGAGGAACCCGAGTTTGATGGGCGTACTGCATGGGTATGAGGAGAGCACGGAAGATAAGACGTCCGGCAACGCCTCGGGTTTCTCTCTACTCGGTGGTGAGGGGGATGTCACGAGTAACACAACGGGAACCGAGGGAGAATAATGGCGATACTTCATGCCCGGGGTTGTAGGGGCATGCTCGATGGTCTCGTCCTGGTAATCCCGTCTGTGCACGAGCACACGCGATGAGAGGTGACGTGCAGCCAAGACACTCTTTATGTCTTCAACAGTGACACCCCCTGGTCGCAAGATACGCAGGCATCCGTCTGGTGATAGTCCATCTATAACAGTACTTTCCACGCCGACTTGGCAGGGTCCGCCATCCAGGATGACGCGTACTTTGCCAAAGAGATCGCGGAAAACATGGTCCGCCTTGGTTGGGCTGGGCGTGCCAGAGGTGTTGGCACTCGGGGCTGCCAACGGCGTATTAGCCAGGGCGATCAACGCGCGCGCAACTGGGTGCGAAGGCATTCGAATAGCTACGGTATCATGTGATGCAGTGACTATGGAAGGTATTTGCGGCGAGGTTGGGAAAAGCAGGGTGAGGGGACCAGGCCAAAACGCGTGAATTAAAGCAGCGTACGTAGACGGCATGACAAAGGATGGTGGAAGGAGAGATCGCAGCATTTCTATTGATGAGACGTGTGTGATTAGAGGGTTGTCTGGGGGTCGCCCTTTGATGCTGAAAATCTGCGACACTGTCGAGGAACATAGTGCTGGAGCAGCGAGCCCATAAACTGTTTCGGTTGGAAAGACAACTGGGGTTTTGAGAGACACAAGATCATCCACTGCTGCTTGTAGAGAGGCTAGAGTCCTAGGCGAGGATACGAGGGGCTGGGAGGAAGCAGTAAAGGAAATTGAGGTAGGATCGCACGCAAAGACCTTTGTTGTGAGGCTTTTGATAGCCATTGTACGAAATGTGCAACGAAATATAATTTATTACCTATGGCAGATCCCACGATCACATGACTGTTTTTTGTGTATTGTAAGATGTTCTTCGACCGAATGCGACACGAATTCGAGAGTAGCCGGAGACAGGACGATACCTTCCTAACGAATTTCTTTCTGGTGTGTCCTCCCTGGAAGCCCCATATAGAAGCGGCGCAGAAACGACTTTATAATGCCAGGATTTCCCGCTGGAAGGTATTCCGAAGACACCCAACGCCGTGTCAAAACTCTACACACCGCTCCGGATGCTGATGAACGGCATCCTGCTTGCAGAAGAAGTGTCCCGCCAGCAGCCTTCCTCCCAACGCCAGGGTACAGGACAAGACAAGGCAGAACGGAAGTCGGTCTATCGATATGAGAAATGGTGGCGTACGAAACATGTCTGAGGTGTTTTAGCTACTCACGCCAAGAACAAACGAGTGCGTACTCGGCCACCCTCTCCTGTGTCTCCAACGCTTTATCTCGCCGGTGGGGGTGCGCAAGTTATGGGTGTTGACACACCGTTGATCCAAGCAAACAGCCTGGCCGGAATCGCTCCTACAGAAGTCATACTCAGAAGTTTCTCTGGCTGTCCGTGACCGGTTTGCGACCAACCTAAGCCAAATGTTCCGTAACCAAGCTAATCGACGGTTTGCTTTTGGTCTCATCATGACAGAGACTACCTGTACAGTATACTTATTTGATCACTCCGGGGCGGTCGCGTCGAGGCCTTCCAACTTTGTTTGTTATTAATGTACACCTTTAGCGCATCGACAGCTTCATGATGTGGCTGGTATTCTACGCCGTGACATTAGCATAGGAAATATCCTTATCAACCCTGATGGCACAGAAGGCAATCGCGGGATCCTCATCGACTTCGACCATGCCATTCGAGTTGGAGACACTTCTCCCTATTCAACGAAAAAAAAAAAAGATTGTTAGTCATCTGACCTGTATTTCTTCCATGATCTTGACTTCCCTCGACTCTAGGGTACCTGGCGTTACATGTCCCGCGACGTGTTCGAGGCTAGGGACCTACACACATATCTTGACGATCTCGAGTCATGTTACTATGTTCTGTGCTGGATCCTTATGGTCTACACCGGGCCACGGACGACCAGGAATAAAATTCTAAACGAGGCGGCATATTGGGATGAGCCTGATTCCGCTCGTTTGAAACGGAGTCATTGTATTCTACATTTCGATGTGTGGGTGGACCCTTGGTTTGGCCCCTGCCTCCACGAGCTCGCCAAGTGCTTGTTCGATTTCTTCAGTCTTCGTCGTCTAGGTGCAGGGATGTATGCCCCCCCGGTTGACCCCGACAAGGATTACGACACTTACTTGGGCCATATTGATCAATGCGTTTTGGACATGGAAGCTGAGGACTTGGCAGCCGAGCATCCCTTGTCAAATCTATCTGACGAGCCTGTACAGTGAAGGCTACATTCAAATCGTACCTTGGGGAAACGTATGAGAGATAAGGCAGCCGATCTCCACGGAACTGATGCTGTTTCTCGAAATCCGAAACAATTACGTCCAACATCCCAAGGGATGAAACCATGAACACCGCTATTCATTCCGTACTTCATGTATCATTCGCACACGGACGACCCTCTCGACAGTTCAAGATTAACCCCGGGGTATGTAGAAATGGATGAGAGGCGTATGGGAATATACATCCTCAGTAAGTCTTTTAGTCTTATGTGCCTCGAGTGGAGCACGCGTCACAGCCACCGTTGTTGTGGTCCGTGTGCCTATTGATGACTCCGGTGTCCCGTCATACTTGTGTTTGAATATATATTATATTATATACTAAGCAATCCACCGTCTGTGACCATCTTCATCCGCTACTAGGTATTGCTCTTATGTAAAGTGCAATCCGATGGAATAACGTTAATTTCACGGCCTCGATATCCACCACTTCCACACTGACGAGTGTAAATCTTGTGTATCAAATACTACGAACCATAAAGCATTAGGCGTGTGGATATATGAACATTACAGTCCGAGTGTAATAGAGCTTGAATTGGAAGTAGTACAGCATTCAAACGAGAGCGAGAAAAGCGGCAGCTTCATCCAGTATAAATAAACACCACTACTTTGTCCGCTGGGTAAAAGGTCGGGCCTTCTTCGTCAGGGTTGGGCTCATGCGCCCCATACCCCCCTGGGAAGCGCTAGTCAAGCCCGGCGACAGCATACCATTCGGTGGTGCAGCTTGCGTTTGCGACGAAGAGGAACCTGGCCGAGCTTTCGGATTCAATGGTGACAACACTGATGAACGCGCTGGTGGTGCTGTCGGGCCTTCGCTTACTTTCCGTCGTATCGCTGGACGTCCAGGCGCGACGCTCGAACCGCCGCCAGCATTTGTGGGTGGCCGAGTGTCTACCGTGAATCCAGACGGGCCATCACCTCCAAACGTCTGCCGACGCGCTTTCTCGTGTCGCATTTGCACAGCTCGGAAGTGAGAGAGAAGTTCTTGCCATTTAATGTCATCGCGTGCAAGCTTGGATCGTGTCGTGGCAGTAGAAACAGCCCTGTGGATCACAAGTGTCAAATAGTTGTCAGGTTGGATTTGTGGTTCGGGACTCACACACGCGGGGTGATATGTAGGAAGCCCATCGAGCTGACGGCATTCAGCCGATTTCTCAAGGAGACGAAGGCACTACTCTGCGGCAGGAGCATGAGCAGGCCATAGAGGCACTTGAACAAGTACGGGTACTTTTCCGGCTCCAGGAGTTGGAGGCGAAGGTCTGCGAGAAGTCTTAAACATCTCCATTCAGAAGCTCAGCATGTTCAGTATGCTTACATGTGAACACAGGCGACTCGATGAGCTGCACCAGCTTGTCAATCTGAACCAAGAATGACACAGTTATCTCGAGATCTGCGCTATAATTGCAAACTGAATCCAGGACCTGGGTGTCAGCAGAGTGCTAAAATTCTTACAATATATGCAACAAATTCGATGCGTGTTCGTACGCCTGAGCGAGAAGACATAGCGAGAAGACAGCCACAGGATTGTGGCACCATGAACGATAAAGGGTTGTGAACAATGCTTGTCCATCTTGCTGAGAAAAATGTTAGACTCATGAAGTGATAGTGAAGTGGTGAATGAAAACGCTAAGGGAACTTACCCGTGTTTCCAGATTCTTTAACCTCTTTCGGAAGTCCGAAAGCTCGGGAGACGTTATTAATATGATATTCAGCTTCTGCACAATCACACTGGCAAACTCTAGATCCTATATCATGTTCAGCGATATGAAACATGGAGAACTTCAAGCCACTGACTTCTTCCTTCTCCAATATTTCCGCAAATGTTCGATATATGCGTTCCGTGTTAAGGCTCATGCAAAGCTGGCAGATGATGAGGCTGCCCCGCAACTCCAATAAGCGTCGGTCGGTGCTAAACAGCTCCAGGAGGTTGATCATAAATATCTTGAAGTACCCTTCTTCCGAGCGTGAAGAGATTTGCGCCAATAGTCGAAGGTCGTGTTTGATAACCTAAAACGATCAATAAGAATATCAACATGTATCATGCGATCTCACCTCTTCCGATGAATCTGACAAGGTTTTTAAGAGGGCTGGGAAGGTCCCGTCATCCATCGCCAGGATCTGCGAGTCTCAATGAGTATATGCTGTCACAGTACACTGGCTGTTTCATTTCACCTTCTTTGGCGCCTTCTGATGCAACATGATGAGCCATTTCAGTGCGGCAACCCTAGTCTGCTCATGCTCGCTCAGAAACTGTATAGTCAATACGTTGACTGTAGCCTGATAGTCAATGAGGTCTGTCTCTTCCGGAGGCGCTGATGGTACTGGCGAAGCTGGTTTGACGGCAGACAGAACTGGAGAGTGGACACTGATGCAAGGTGACTGTGGGCGACTGGGAAGCGGACTGCTCGTCTCTGGGATAACGGCGATGTTACTCGTTCCCGGAACTGGGATTCCTGATGCGTTGTGAAACTCGGGGATGGTCGCGGAACGATGGCGGACTGGTATGGAGGAGGGCACTGGCAATCTCTCTGGAGGAAGGGAAGCAAGTGCCGATAATGACTCTACAGATCCGTCGCCGCTTGGCTCTCGTTCTCGCGTTGATGAACGGGACGGTGCTTGCGAAGCGACAGGTGGAGGTGGGGGGGAAGACGGGCCTGCACGTGAAGGAGGAAAGTATGATACTGACAAGGGTGTTGGAGTTGAGATCTCTGGTGGAGGTGGCTGGCTCTGGATCGCGTTGAACAGAAGCTGATCAGTGCGAACAGCAGCATTTCGTATGGGTTCAACATGGTGCGCGAGGTTGGGAAGAATAGCAGGTATTAGGCGTGGGGTGAATGGAACCATGGTTTCTTGAGCAAAATCAAGAAATTCGGCAATCCACCGGAGAGCAGTTGAGCGCTGGATTTCGTCATCTGTGGATTAGGTATTAGTTTTGTTGTATATATCTAAGATGAATGTCTCACGCTGAGAATCAAGTTGGGAGATGAGAATCTCGACGATCGCTGGATGGTCGATCTGCACTCCTTGACCTGGTACGTAAGCTGTTGCTCATCAAAGTCAATATCTCGCAGAGCCAATTTAAAAGATACAATAAAATAGGAAGGAGGGGACGAAACAGGCACTGACCGCCGGTGTCTCTATGATCCACTTCCTGCTCGCTGCCAGTCCATTCCTTTTCTTTTCCATCCTCTACCCCATTTTCAGGGACAAACATTGCTCGTTCTGAATGCACCATCGTAATATCAGGTAACGTCTCCTTCTCGTTCTCTGCCCTCCGCGCGTCTTCTCGTAGTTCAGCCTCCCTCCGCACTTTCGCTTGTTCCTCATGTCGTTTCTGGAGCAGAGTCACGTCGCGGACTTCGCGTAGGAAGTCGGCTAGCAAATTTTCGGTGGCAACTTTGACATCTTGAGTGGGATCGGAGAGGTACCTCCTAGTGTGTGGTTTAGTGTATGGGCTGGGAAAGGATGCGGCCTACTTACAAGAGACTATCTAGAAATTCGGGCAAGAACGTGACCAGCTCGAGGTCCGGCACTGAGTCGAGCACCGTGATCCAGCCCACAAGCCAGCTACGTGTGAATGGACTGACAACATACATGCGGTCGGCAAGGAGTGGGATAAAGTGCGCAAGAGAGAACGCTTTCTTTGGAACAGGCCCAGGCTCGTCTAATTTTGTGATGGCCGAGTTCACCGATGGTTCGACAAGGACGCCTAAGTTGTAAGCCTCCTCTGTGCGCAGCCGGACCTGGACGGTCTCTGGATACTGTGGTACATAGATCGACGCCGATTCTGAGACGATGTCTCGGAGAAGACGGTCCAGCTAACGGCGCCATGAATGAGACGGTTACAGAGACAAGTCCCTGCCACTAACCAGTTCTGCCCCGTTCTTTACAGAGAGCTCTGCATCCGCAACAAGCTCCAAGGTGTTCAGCATCGTCGTGGGTACCATTACAAACACATTGCTCACCTTGCTCAGAGAATCAAATATTGGGTTGAAATAGATGAGTATCTCTCCCTTAGAAACTTTCGCTATGTTGTACATGCTCTCGCATGCAAAATATCGAACGCGGTTCTCCATATCCGAAAAACAGATTAGGAGGGGATCCATGAATTTGGGCATGTACGGTGCAACTTCAACGCCGAGAGCAATGGCTGTGGCGGCCAGGCCAATAAGACCTCCATTACGAACATGCAACGCGTTCGTGGTGGGAACAAACAGGTCTATGAGCTGGTCGATTATTAAGTTTATGCGCCCTGAGTCCCCATTCTGGTGGCACTCTCGGACAAGCCTGTACACAACGGTGTGAGGACGTGAAGCCCACTGTCAGCGAGACTCACTTCTCGAGTTCGAGGGCGGTGGCTTTGCGTTTCTCATATAATTTGTCGGTCAAGACGCGCACAAGCGCGGGATCTGGGCGAACGACGATTTGGTCTGTCAGCAAGCAGTACACGATGGCAACCATGGACTTGAACTCGCCCATCGTTTCCTATAACCAGTGCTGGGCCAACGTAAAGAGAAGCAGAGAAAATGGTTCGGTCGACGCCAAGCGTGACGTCCAACGCGGTTGGGACCCACAGCGGCCCACGTCTAGGTCACTTTGGCAGCTGGTGATCCCATTGGCGTTACTGCAGCCTTTCTGTCTTTGTCAACAAGCGATAGCTATGGCTGCGAGGATGTCTACTCTTGATCATTACACCAGCGAGCTCCGGGCTCCCACGGCTCTCCAGTTGACCCGTATCAGATAATCTCAAAATCGATCTCTCGAAGGCATCGACACATTCTCTTCTATTTCCCCGAGGCGGCCCACTATTCTATGTATCGACTTCTTTGCAGGACAATCACGAGTACTACTGTAAAGTATTTGTTCCCAATCTATATTATCTGAACTGAATGACGTGCCTAATAATTGCAATTCAGTCACAGTAACTAAGTATATCATGACAGATTTTACTTTTGGCCTCAGTCTCAGACCACCGTCAGGTAGCATTTCAAGAAACCAGACGGTTGTCAAATAGCTCAGCTGGTCGCTGGAACAATATGGCCATGCGATTATGATTCTCACCAGACTTCTGTTATCTACATTGCTGTCCTATGTCATGTCCCAAACACTATTGTTCAAATTGACTGCGGTCTGCACATCCTTGAACAAGGAAATATTCCAACTACATGAACTTGCAGGCCTTAATTAACCAACGCAGGCTGAAGTGTCAAGGCCGCGGCCGCGGCCGAACACTGCGTGAAGCGTCAGGCCATGCCGCCTGCGGCCTTCCCATCATTTCTGGAGTACACCATATATTGATCAAGCAAAATTTAGAGTGTGGTGCCACCGCAGGGACATTCCAATATTGACCATAAAATATTTTTGTGGAGTTGTAGGTCCTTGTTTACAATTAGGTAAAGGAGAGTTTCCCCAGTCACGTGACCCCGCCTTGTCGCGTCATTCACCAACCATCGTGGTTGTGGAATATCTATGCCCGTGACTCGCGCAGCCACGCGCTCTCACAGGCAACCTTTCTCTTGCCATCCGTCAAACCCATTTGACGATCCAGCCGTGGCGAGACGCGTTCTTGGTTACGGCTCGTCCGAACTGTCTGAATGCAGTTCGGATCTGGGTGGCTATGGCGACCCAGAGCCCACACATTATCTGCACCCAATCTCAGCAGAGGAAGAGGAGCTTGAGCCAGCAGAGGGACACGATGCTGCCGCTGAATCCGAAGTAGTTGGAGATGACGAGGGAAATATTGGACCTGACGCATACTACGATGATGATATGGACGACGACGAGGATGCATTCTGGGATGAGGATGAGTTTGAGGAGGAACATTCGATATTTTTCAAGGCGGCTGAGGAACGGTGCGAAATCCAGGCTGAGATCCAGGATCTCCACAGGGCAGTCCCCCGTTTGAAGGAGGACTACGAAGTAATAGATCGACTCGGCACTGGTGCGTAGTGTCTTGTGCTTATGAGCGTGTCCTCATTACAGGTTTCTCCAGGCACCTTTTCGTCTGTATACAAGGCGATCGACCTTCGACATCACGAATGGATTAATACTTCGTGGCGAGGTCCACGTCCACCTGGTTCCTTGGCAGGCTACCAATCTGCTGAACATGATCCATCTCGCAAATTCTTTGTTGCCATCAAGCGAATATACGTCACCAGCATGCCTGAACGCATTCGCAATGAAATCGCAATCCTTGAGGATGTCCGGGGCTGTCGACATGTCTCCCAACTTATAACAGCTTTTCGTCAGGCGGACCAAGTAGTTGCTATCATGCCATATCATCGTAACGAGGACTTCCGTGTAAATATGACCTTTCTTGTTGTACAGTGTCAGTAGCTGATATATCGTTGTCATGACCAGGATTATCAACATAAACTATCAATGAGTGGCATCAAAGATTATATGCGAAGCTTATTTCGTGGGTTACGGGACATTCATGCTCGAGGCATCATTCATCGCGATATCAAACCCGCAAACTTTTTATTCGATCCACGGACAGGCATAGGTACCATCGTTGACTTGGGCCTTGCATGTGTATGCACCCTCAGATGTGTTTATGAGTATTTTTTCTTATATATCCTGCAGAGAATGAATTACAATGACGATACCGCATGTAATCATACCGCACCCTCGCCAGACCATCCGCATGGTCGTTTCAAGACAAAAGAAGAGATAGCCTCACGAGAGATTAAAGTTGCGCAGCAAAACGCAAGGACCAGAAGTCGGTGGCCATCAGATCGCGTCGGGTATCCTGAAAATGATACTCGGTGAGTTGAGTGGTCCTTCGTGATTGCAATGGTTCGGCAAGCTGACGCATGGTAGGCCGCAATCCAAGGCGAATCGTGCTGGAACGCGAGGATTTCGTGCACCTGAAGTTCTTCTCAAATGCAACTCGCAATCAGGCGGTTCGTCTTGAGGAAGCCATGCTCTCTCCCTTCCCAGATGCTCACGCCGTATGACAGCTGTTGACATCTGGTCCGCGGGCACGATCTTACTTTTCTTCCTTACCGGAAAGTTCCCACTTTTTCACTGTCCAGACGATACACAAGCCCTGGTCGAAATTGCCGTCGTTCTCGGGAAGAGGGCCGTGGAAAGAGCAGGTGTCTTGCATAGTAAGTCTTAGAAACGCTCCCCATAAGCCGCCGTTCAACTTATTGTCAGATCGTGTTATCATCACTAACATTCCGAGCGTTGAGCCGAATGGCAGAGATTGGTCTGAGTTTGTTCAAACGTTGAATCCCGGACTTTGCGAGCACCATGGCTCTAACGGGGACGACGCCGTGTCTAGCCAGCGACACGAAGAAGATGTCACGCAGGCGATCGATTTGCTGAAAGCAACCCTTGAACCTGAGTCGGTAAAGCGGGTCACAGCTCGAGACGCTTTGTACCACCCGTTTCTAAAAGGCGAGGAGGACGTAGGCGACGATGAGTTCTTCCCGCATCCCTTTGGACAGGGAATGTGTGGGATGTATCACTTCAAGGACAGTGTTTCCGAGGACCTTTGCGTCATTGGCCATCACGGCATGCAAAAGGTGAACGCCGGGGATGGTATCGCGATAGGAAACCAGCCATGCGAGTTTCACAAGGACTACCCGGACTTCTGCTGACATGTTAGAGCATTGCACATATCCACCATTCGCATGTATATCGTTTCCATCATCCATATACGTAACATTATTGCCTGTATATAGTAGACTACCGCATACTTTTGACGCTGATCGATGATCGCTTCCATGTCACGACGTCGCGTCACCGCCCACGTGACCTCTCAGCACGCACGGCGGAAGCTGCAATCATGGCACTTAACTGGACTATGCTCGATGAATCAAAGCAACCGGTACCACTCAGGGATGAACATACTGTATTGACCGTCGACAAGGGTGCAGAGATTACCCTCAACATTCCAGACGTCACGGGAAGTCACAAGAGAATGAAGGGTTCTGGACGTATTTGGCTCACGGAACAGAGGGTACTATAATCCTTCGTTTCCCTCATAGCGCATCCTTTGATCTCGTATCCGTAGCTTATCTTCGTCAGCTCATCGACTCCAGGAGATCCAACATTGGAGTCCCTGTCGATCCCTCTGGCATCTTTACTCTCCACATCGTTCGTGCAGCCAACCTTCTCTGCGAATTACCTAGCAATCGATATCAAGCCTTCTCCGGGGGGTGGTCTATCTGAGGGTACAAAGGCTGAGATCCGCCTGAAGGACCAGGCAATGTTTGGGTTTGTGAGCACTTTGGACAAGATGCGCGAACGGGCCTTGTACATGAAGCGAGAATCTGCCATGGAAGATCAGCTTCGTAAGGATATTCTGCCTTTGGGATGACTCAGATTGTTGATAACTTGCATGTTTCCAGCTGAATATACGTCTTCCTCGACATTTTCTAGTTCCTCCGCTACCCGGAGCACACTGCCAGCGGCGTCAACAAGTACCAACCCGTCTAGCGAAGCACCTCCCGGATATGATATGGCATGAGATATTCTACATCCATGCACTTGGTCCCCCATTGTCATTGTTCGAATTCTACATCGGAAGAGAGCTTAAGATACCATACATGCAGCATGTAGATTAGTGTAAGTTAGGGCTGGAAGCCAATCTGTCTCCGATACATGCATTGTTAGGTGGTCACGGTCCCCAGTATCTGACAGCTCCAACCTACTACTGGACCGTGGGCGCACACTCAAACTTTAAAAGGTCTCTGACTTAAGACATTTGAGCAGTACTTTTACATGAATACCTACTCAACAGAGATATTTAGATTAATCAGGGAGTTGTTGAAGTATCCATCGCTCAACCATTCCTTACTCATCTATGGTCACTTGTGGTTCCACCAGTTCAAGCTCCTCTCGAATCCCATAGTTACAGTAGCTAGTCAACTGTATATTTTTCTGAGACCTCGCGAGTCGAGGAATATTATTCTTGTCCTTTACTATCCCTGCGCTCAAGAGGTTATGGGCCCCGCGCTCTAAACCGTAACCCAAAAGTCAAGTAAAAGATCTGTAACAATCGCCAATATGTCTGCCCTCATACAGCCGAGTTCGCTATATCGAATCGAGCCGCTTACCGGGGATAACTACCCCGCATGGAAGGAGAAAATGCAGTGGATCCTGCTAGAACAAGACCTGTGGGACCACGCAGTGGGACAGACGACGATGCCAGTGCCGGCCGATGATAAAAACATCACCGCCACTGAAAGGCAAGCGATCGCAGACTGGACTAAAAAAGACCAACGAACATTCGCGGCAATCAGCCTTCGTATTAGCGACAAATACCTGGTATATACATACGGTGCCTCAACGGCACACGAGGTATGGCAAGCCCTGCTTACGATTTTTGAGGCAAGAGGGCCATTAGGCATAATCAATGTGCATAGGGATTTTTTCCGTACCTTCGCAGCAGAGGGCAGCAACATGGAGGAGCATATCCCAAAGCTCCGTAGTCTCCAAAAACAGCTGCACGCACTCGGCGACTTGGTCAACGACCACAATTTCTGCAACGCATTACTCACCTCCTTACCCGGTTCTTGGTCCACCTTCCTCACCGCCATCAACCCTACTCTTCCTGTTCTCACCTCCGACGCCCTGATCGCGTGAATCCTGGAGGAGGACCGTACTCGGCATTCTACTCCGAGCACTGAGACGGCCCTGCGGATCCAGGACAGAACCCACGGAAAAGGCCAGAATAGACGTGGTGATGGCGCTACGAAGGGTAAATGCAACAACTGCGGAAAGAAGGGTCACTGGGTCAAGGATTTTTGGGCTAAGGGTGGTGGCAAGGAGGGGGACGCACCTAAATGGTGGAAAGGTGACAAATCTAAGAAGTCTGCTAAGCAGGCTACCGAAAATAATGGCACTGCTGACGAATTCGCTTTTGCCACCATAGAGTCCGTTGACAACGACGATCACTTGTCCCTTGCTGAAGACCTGACTGTCAGGGGACATCCTGTTTTCCATTTCCAGTTCCGACACCACACCCAGTTCCGACTCCATTTCCGACTCCGCTTCCGGTTCCGATTCCATCTCCGCCTCCGCTTTCGGAAATGATTCCACTTCTGGGAGAACTTCCACCAGTTCTGTTCGCCTTGCCAGTTCCACTCCAATTTCCGACTTCCACTCTCGGAACAGTGTCGGAAATCAAGCGACTCGCGTAATAGGTGGCATCAAGGGTTGATCAAGGGTCAGGGTGGTCAGGGAGATGCAGGGTTGATGGCGGGTGCCAAGTGTTGTCCCTGGCTGCGCAGCGTAGTATAATACGGGCTCGCTGACATTGGGGGTCCTTAGACTTTTCTCTTTGGATTTCCCCTTGTCAGGTGAGAATCCCCTCTCTTGTATACTCTGTTCATTTATACATACTTTGGATTTCCCCTTGTCAGTTGTGTGGTAGTGTGATCTCCACAACCAGCCAGGGTTGCCCTTACAGTTGGGCCTATGCGACCTACACAGGTAGCTACACTTTATGTCAGCCTATGCAGACTATTTAGGCAGCCCCGGTGTATGTGCCAGCAGTAGTGCCCATCAGGTGATGCCTTTTTGGGCTCAGCTAACAGGTTTTCGGTGTTTACTGATGCATGCCATATACATACCGTACACGGCTGTATTTTTATGGTATCATATGGCGTCAAACCATACCGTATACTGTACCGTTGGCAGCACACACAGACCCATGACGGTACGGGTGCTGTGGCTGTAATATGGCAGTGTACAGCTGTGGTTGTACAGCATGCTGTGCAGCCCTAGGATCACTGGGGACCCGTGGGGTGAGCCTGGATGACCTGAGACCGCCAGTGACCTGTGGGATAAGCCTGGATGCACTGGGACCACTGCCAAGGTGGATGATACCCATGCTTTGCCCAGGGGTTAGGTCAAATACATTGGGTAAAGAAACTTGGGTAAAACACATCTTGTCACGATTGAATGTAGCTCTAAGTAACACATCTGGATAGGTAATGTCTCCACACATTTCTCCCGTGTCTGTGTGCCAATCATGTGTAGCATGTCCCCATGTATGGCATGTGTTCCCTGAGTGTAGCATGTCCCCCAAGTATAGTGTACGTAGCATGTCCCCATGCGTAGCGTATCCCCCATGTGTAGGGTGTCCCACATGCATAGCATGCCCCCCATGCACAGTGTGCTCCCCATACATAGCATGTCCCCCAAGTAGCATTTCCCTTGTTTGTAGCATGTCACTGGTTTATAGTGTATCTGCAAGAGCGTAAAAGTGAAAGAAATTATTGTAGGGGAAAGTGAAAATAAATAAATGTCAGAAGGTTGTACAATGGATAACAGAGAAATAGACTCATATTTGCAGGCAGGGCTGTTGTCATTAATTTTGAGCAATTCAGAGAAATCTATTGATATCTATTTTTTAAACTATACAGAATATATGTATATACATATAAAATAAAGTACAAAAAGGGATAAAAAGCGAGAATTACTGCAAGAAATGACACAAAAAAACACAGCAGTGATGAGCAGGAAAGGTGGGAGGCAATGAGAGGAGCAACCTGGGCTGAAAAGATCAAAAAGAGGTCAAAAAAGCGAAAATTACAGGAAGAAACACCACAGATAGAAGCTGATCCTAATAAATATCAAAACAACATAAATATGATAGGAAGACACACACCAGATGCAGCAATGGCAGACAGGCAAGGTGGGAGGCACTGAGAGGAATCTGGACTGCAAAGAAGGTCAAAAGAGAATGAAAAAGCGAAAATTATTGGAAGAAATGATGGATATGATAGGAAAAAACACACCAGAGCCAGTAATGACCATCAGGAAAGGTGGGAGGCAATGAGAGGAGCAACATAGGCTGAAAAGGAGTCGAACAGAGATTCAAAAAGCGAAAATTATAGCAAGAAATAGCAATATTTACCATGAAGAGAAGCTGATTCTAATAAATGTCAAAACAAAACAAATATGATAGCAAGACACACACCAGATGCAGCAATGGCAGACAGGAAAGGTGGGAAGCACTGAGAGGAGGAACCTGGGCTGAAAAGATGGCAAAAAGAGGATAAAAAAGCGAAAATTAGTGGAAAAAATGACAGATATTCCTATTCCTATTCCTATAGGTGAAAGCAGCACGGTGGGAGGTTGTGGGCGCGCTGACAAATGCTGACCAATGCTTGGTCATTAGTTTGTCAGCGGAGCGCGCGAGCCCCACCAGCGGTTTGCGCCACTCTTCCGGCTCCAGCGCTGCGCAGCGTTCTGGAGCGTGCGAGCGGCGCAGCCGCGAGCGGTTTAGGCCGGTCTGCTCAGGCGCTCAAAGCAGCGCTGCGCTGGCAGATCGCTGCGCAGCCAGCCCCTTTGCGCACTCCACCACCACCCTCCTCTCCTCTCCTCTCTGCCCACTACTAGATAGAATAAAAATTGCGTGAGACTGAATTAATAGATAGCCTATATAGTGTAGTACACAAAAGATCTCTTCCCAGGGAGGTCTCTGCAGTGAACTATTGGGGTTGACCCCTTCATTGGGGCAGCTTTTTCTCTGCTAAGGAGCCAGGTAGTCATCCCAGGCTGCCGTAGAGGGAGCCACAATTGCATTGCAGTTCTTTCAGTGTTGACTTGCACTACTGGTGGCTGAAGAAGACATCTCCCCAGGACCAGGACCAGGACCTTTTACTGGAATTATTCCAGTTGGATAGCCAAAGAAGACTTGGATATTTTCATCAAAAAAATTTCCCATCCCTTCCTTGGTACATATATTTCTCTGTGGTCTGGTGTGAGCCATCTGACATTTTTTTATTTTATTTTTTTAAATAGAAATTAATAAATTCCCGTGACTTTGCCTAACAAACAGACTCCCTGTCCCTTCCTTGGTATGTATGTATTTCTCTGTGGTCTGGTGTGAGCTGTCTGACATTGATTTAATTAGAAATTAATAAATTCCCCTGACTTTGCCCAAGAAAAATTAACAACAACAGCATCTGCTTGCAAATGTAAGTTGAAGTGGGGTAGCTTGATTGTTCCTCTAAGCTTATGCCTGCATTTCTCAGGGATCCTTCTACTCCAGAGAGAAATCGTCAGCAGGAGCGTGAAAGGGCGAGGGAGGAGCAGGAGGGTCGTATGACGTCGCCTACTGATCGGAGAGTGCGTGCCCTTGCTGTGGCTGCTGCCAGAGCTCGGAACCAGCCACCCCCTCCACCACCTCCTTTTGCCATCCCTCACCCTCCTCCTAGAAGCAATGTGGCTGATCCTTTTCAACAACCTGCTGCAGAGCCATTACGTCCTCCTGATCCCAGTCCTGGACAGCAGGTGGCAGCCCTTCGTGCTCAGTTAGCAGCAATCCCAGCAGCACAGCCCTTGAGAAGATACAGGCAGGAGCCGATACAGCCACCTCCTAATCTTCCTGTGGTTGGTTCTGCAGGAATTGCACAGTTGCGTGCTCAGGCTGCTGAGCCAGCACAGCCCTTGAGAAGATACAGGCAGGAGCCAATACAGCCACCTCCCAATCTTCCTGTGGTTGGTTCTGCAGGAATTGCACAGTTGCGTGCTCAGGCTGCTGAGCAGTCTGCTATATTGCAGCAATTGGGAAGGGGTAGACAGGCAGCTAATCCTCCTGTAGTAGGTTCTGCAGGAGTGGCAGCATTGCGTGCTCAGGCCAATGCAATAAGACCAATGCCGCCGCTACTCCCTGCGCTTTTGCGGCCTCTTCAGCGACTCCCTGCACCTCCTCAGCTGCTCCCTGCACCTCCCCAGCCTCCCCAGCCACTCCCTGAACCTCCTCAGCCGCTCCCTGCACCTCCTCAGCCGCTCCCTGCACCTCCTCAGCCGCTCCCTGCACCTCCTCAGCCACTCCCTGCACCTCCTCAGCTGCTCCCTGCACCTCCTCAGCCGCTCCCTGCACCTCCTCAGCCGCTCCCTGTACCTCGGCAGCGTCCTCAGCGACCTCCTCCTCCTCTTCCACTGGGTCGCTCTAGAATAATTGAGGCAGATGTGCAGCGTCATGATTTGGGTCCCATGGTTATTCCCTGCCCTGACTGTGGAGCATTACACTGGAGGGCAGAACATCTGCAGAAATCCTCAAATGTGCGGCCCAGATTTGGTGATTGCTGTATGGAAGGAAAGGTGCAGCTGGAAGACCTGCCAGAGCCCCCTCAGCCATTGAAACAGCTCTTAGAAGGCCAGGACCCTGAGGCAAAAGGATTTCGCCAGAATATCAGGCAGTATAATGCTGCGTTTGCATTCACTTCTGTGGGGGCCGACTTTGACCAAGATTTGCTTCGGGAGGGTCGTGGTCCATATGTGCTCAAGCTACAGGGTGAACTGTATCATCTCCATGGCTCTCTCCTCCCTGACAATGAAGACGATCCAAAGTATGCCCAGCTTTACATATATGATCCTGCACTGGCTTTGGCAAAGAGAAAATATCGTAATGAGCATCTGTCTCCAACTATCATGGGAGACTTGCAGGAAATGCTCCTGCTATGCAATCCTCATGTGTGCACATATAAACAAGCAGCTGAGAGGCTCAGAGCTCAAGAACAGAATGGTGACATCCAGGCAAGGCTTATATACAGGGCACACAGGGATCCTAGGAGATATAATGTCCCAACTGCAGATGAGATTGCAGTTGTTCTTCCTGGAGATGGCATCGACCCTGAACCTAGGGATATTATTGTCCAGCTCAGAGGTGGACGTTTCAGAAGGGTATTGGATACCAATGCAAACTATGCCTCTCTGCACTATGTCTTGCTCTTTCCCAAGGGAGAGTTGGGATGGGAACCAGGTATTCCTTATCATGAGCCAGAGCGTGCTCGGCAGGCCAATCCCAATCCAAACAGACGGACACAGGTCACCCAAATACAGTACCATGCGTATCGTCTGTTCCAGAGAGCGAGAGAACCTACAACACTCCTGCGTGGTGGCAAATTGTTCCAGCAGTACATTGTAGACTCCTGGGCTGCTGCAGAGCAAAGCAGACTGAGGTGGATCAGGGCCAATCAACACACTCTGCGTGCTGAGCAGTATAACCAGATGGTAGATTCATATGGAGGCTTGGACAATGACATTGGAGATGCAAACAGCTTGGGCATAAAAGTCATTCTGCCTGCGACATTTCAAGGAAGTACACGGGACATGAATCAAAACTGCCAGAACTCCCTGGCCATTGCAACAAAGAAGGGTCCCCCTGATTTATTTATTACCATGACTGCCAATCCAAAGTGGGATGAGATAGTGGCTGAGTTGCTCCCTGGACAAACTGCTCAGGACAGACCTGACCTGGTGTCGCGGGTGTTTCACCTCAAAAAGAAATACCTCATTGACTTGATCGTCAAGGACAAGATCTTTGGAGAAACCGTCGCTCGCGTTCACACTATTGAATTCCAGAAGAGGGGGCTCCCACACATGCACCTGCTTACCTGGTTCGATAGGGAGTCCAAGGTCAAACATCCACATGAGGTGGATTCTATGATTTCAGCAGAGTTCCCTGATCCAGAGACACATCCTGTCCTCTACCAGTTGGTCTGTGAGCTGATGACACATGGTCCCTGTGGACAAATGAATCCAGATGCACCCTGCATGGAAAATGGCAAGTGCAAGAAAGGCTTCCCAAAGCCATTCTGTGAGGAGACCGTTGTGAATGTAGATGGATATCCAAAATATCGTCGTCGCAATGATGGAAGGCTGCACAATGTCAGAGGTGACATGCTGGACAACAGATGGGTTGTGCCATACTCTGCTCTGCTCTTGCTCAAACTCCGGTGTCACATCAACCTTGAATTCACCTTCAGTGTGAGGTGCGTCAAGTATATCCACAAGTATCTATACAAGGGCCACGATTGGACCACGATGGAGTTTGGTGTCAACCATGATGAGATAAAGAAGTACCTGGACGCTCGCTATGTCAGTGCTCATGAGGCCTGTTGGAGGTTGCTGGAGCGGGAAATCCACACCCAGGTGCCTGCAGTCATGGCACTGCCAGTCCATGAAAAAGACCAGCAATCAGTCGTTTTCAATCCTGATGCTGATCCGCTCACCATCATGAACAGGGTCGAGGGGTCAAAGACAGCGCTCATGGCTTACTTTGAGGCCAATGCTGCCTACCCTCATGCACGCGATGTGCTCTATGTGGATTTTCCTGAGCATTTTACCTGGAAAAAAGAGGAAAGGGTATGGACACCACGTCAAAGGGGATATAGCATTGGACGCCTTCACTTTGCAAGCCCAAAATCAGGAGAGAGATTTTATTTGCGCACTCTCCTCACGGTGGTCAAGGGGGCCAGATCCTTTGAGGAGCTTAGGACAGTGGATGGCATACAATGTGCTACTTACAAGGAGGCCTGTCTTGCCAGGGGACTTCTGGAGGATGATCAGGAGTGGAGGTTGTGTCTCCAGGAAGCCAGTGGCATGAAAACAGGTGCTCAGCTCAGACATCTCTTTGCCACCATCCTTGGTCATTGCATTCCCTCACAACCTGACAGACTATGGGACGCCTTCAAGGAGCACATATGTGATGATCTCAGACATCGGCTCCAAGTCAGACACAATATCCAGGAGCCACGGGATGATCAGGTCTATGATTTTGGCCTCTTTCTCTTGGATAAACTCCTTCAGCGTAATGGAATGTCCTTGAGCAGCTTTAAAGATATGCCTCGGGTGGTAGGCGAGTGGGAGGTCCTGATTGGAAACAGGTTCATAGCTGAGCAGAGGGACTATGACCCTGTTCAAGAGAGGCAGATGGCTGATGAGGAGGTTCCCAAGCTGAATGAGGGGCAAAGGTCTGCGCATGATCAGATATTACGGTCGGCACTGGACATAGATGCTCAGGGGAAACCTAATGGACAAATGTTTTTCGTCACTGGCTCAGGGGGCGCTGGGAAATCATTCACATGGAACACCCTAATCCACTCCTGTAGAGCGGAGAGTCTCATTGTGCTTGCTGTAGCCTCATCTGCAATGGCTGCACTTATCCTCACTAATGGGACAACCTCTCACAGCATGCTTGGAATTCCAATTCCTGTCCATGAGGGCTCTCTCTCCTCCATCAAAAAGAACTCTGACCAGGCTGATATGCTGAGACTGGCCAGGCTCATCATTTGGGATGAGGCTGCAATGCAGCATCGCCATGCCATAGAGGCCATTGACAGGACACTGAGGGATTTCCTTGACCAGCCTGACAGACCCTTTGGTGGCATCACGGTCGCCTTTGGAGGTGACTTTCAGCAGACTCTCCCAATTGTCCCCAAAGGCTCCAAGGAGGATATCGTGGGAGCTACCCTTCAGAAGTCATATCTGTGGCCAAAGATCAAGGTCCTCCATCTGACAGAGAACATGCGGGTGAGAAATGACCCTGACAGAGCCAGGTTTGCAGAATGGCTGCAGAATGTGGGTCAGGGAAAGGATCTCCCACTAGATCATACTTCTCACTCCCTCCTCACATGGTTTGTGGCCCTGGAATTGCAGAGCTGATCCAGGAAATATACCCTGGCATTGGCAATGCAATCCCTGCCCAGGACAATTATTTTTTGGAGCGGGCCATCCTCTGTCCCAGAAATATGAGGTCAATGAGATCAATTCCATGGTGTTGAGGCAGTTTCCAGGTGATGCTCAGGTCTTCCACTGTGCAGATTCTGTCAAGGAAACCGACTTTGCAGAGCAGTATCCTGTTGAGTATCTGAATTCCATAGAGATGGGCAGTCTTCCTCCTGCTCACTTGGAAGTCAAGCCTGGAGTGCCTCTGATGATGTTGCGCAATTTGGATAAGAAGCAAGGACTATGCAATGGGACAAGGTTGCGGTTGGTGAGGATGAGGAATAGAGTGTTGGAGGTCAGGATCATCTCAGGTCCACGTGCAGGAAATACTGCTTTCATCCCCAGGATCACCATTTCACCATCAGAGGGGAATTACCATTTGTGCTGCAGAGGAGACAGTTTCCAGTGCGTGTGGCATTTGCAATGACCATCAACAAGTCTCAGGGACAGTCTTTGGGTACGGTTGGGCTGGACCTGAGATATCCAGTGTTTGGACATGGTCAGTTGTATGTTGGTGTTTCAAGGGGAACAAGCTGGAACAAAGTGAAGGTCTTGCTTGAGCAGGGTTTGAACACAACCAACATTGTATATAAAGATGTATTACTTAGAGCTCCTTGATTTCTGATATCTACTTGATGCAAATTGATTACTTTGATTTTCCCCAATGCACTTGACCTTACTGATATGTTAGACTTACCGATGCATTAGACTTACTGATGCATTAGACTTACTGATGCGTTTGACCTTACCGAGGCGTTTGACTTGCACCCCCGCGTGAAGCGCGGGTATCCACCTAGTTACACTATATGAAAGCGCCTCGGTGGGTTGTGGGCGTCGAGCTTATGTCAGGTTTTAGGTCAGCCTTAGTCAGCTGGCCAATCGGACGCGAGCCAAGAACGCTGCGCAGCAGGGTCACGTGACCGTTTGCGTTCCAAATTAGGTCAGCGGCGAGCGGCGCAGCCGCGAGCATAGAACGCTGCACAGCGGTCACGTGACCCGTTCGCGACCAGAGTGCGCATACGCGAGCGTGGTCCGTGCACGACACGCGCGCGCGGTATAAAGGCCGAACGGTAAGGAGGGAACGCCAGGAACCTGCCCAACCGGCGATTCCTCTGTCTGCTGTCTGCTGTCTGCTGTCTGCTGTCTGCTATTGGCTGTCTGCTCTGTCTGCTGTCTGCTCTCTGTGCTGTCTGCTGTCTGCTGTCTCCTCCTTTAGCTGCCTGGCTGTCTATTGCTTTGGCTGGCTGGCTATCTATTGGCTTGGCAGGCTGTCTATTGGTAGGTAATATCTCTTTTTTAATGCATTCCCATGTATTTTATTTTATTTGTGTTTGTAATTTGATTGGTTCCATTTTTTTTTCATCATATTGTATTGTCACATGTGCTTTATATTTTGTGAATTTTTCGAAAATAGATTTAAATAAAATCC
Source organism: Gautieria morchelliformis (assembly GCA_015179125.1). NCBI lineage: Eukaryota > Fungi > Basidiomycota > Agaricomycetes > Gomphales > Gomphaceae > Gautieria > Gautieria morchelliformis. The sequence continues at coordinate 89,539 of WHVA01000402.1, forward strand.
CAACACTGCTGAAAAAAAGTATTTTTATATATATATTTTTCAGGTTTTTTTTTCGAAAATTGACATCAATAAGTTTCCTCTAAACTTTTAAATGTGGTTTGTTTTGTTGTTTTATTTACTGTAAAGCTACCAGGCACTCCTTCTCTGGCTATACTGGTGGCTGGCTTACTATGGCTTTGGCTGGGCTCTGGGTTTCTCTGTCAGTCTCTGGGCTTCTCTGGCTTGGGCTGGGCATTAATAACATCTTCTTCAATGTACTGTACTTTTTTGGCATTTTTTCACAAATAGATGTCAATAAATTATCCTGACTTTGTGAAAATTGACAACAGCTCCAGCTTAAATGTACAGTGCATTTTCTTTGACATTTTTCAAAAAATAGATAATCTTGACTCTGCTAAAATTAATAATAACTTCAGCTTAAATGTACTGGACATTTGTTTTGACATTTTTCAAAAAATAGATAATCCTGACTTTGCTAAAATTAATGACAGCAGCTGCTTAAATATGGCTTCCTTTACTATTTTATTTATATCTGTATGTCACAAAATAGATATTGATACATGTCCCTGAGTTTGCTAAAAGGTAATGAAAAGACAGCCTCTGCTTGATTCACTTTGAGGCCCTTGGGATATGCTACACATGCCATTGGGACATGCTACACACACTATGCATGGGGACACGCACGCTATGCATGGAGACACATATGTTATGCATGGAGACATGCATGTTAGGCGTGAAGACATGCATGTTATGCGTGGAGACATGCATGTTAGGCGTGAAGACATGCATGTTATGCGTGGAGACATGCATGTTAGGCGTGGAGACATGCATGTTGTGCATGGGGACATGCATGTTATGCGTAGAGACACACATGTTATGCATGGGGACAAGCATGCTATGCATGGGCACACACACACTATGCATGGGGATGTGCACACTATATGGTGGGAGACACTATGCTTGGGGACATACTATGCTTGGGGACAGACACACTATGCTTGGGGGACACGGTACAAACAAGAGACACACTACGCACACTATGCATGGGGAAAAACAAGGGACATTCTATACATGCTATCCTTGGGGGACATGTTATGGATGGGGGACACACTTTGCACACTATACTTGAGGGAGAGGCTACACAGACTATGTGTAGGGAGATGCTACACATGTGGACACGCTATGCATGGGGGGACACACATGCTATAATTTAGGGACATGCTACATTTGGGGACACACTATGCACACTATACTTAGGGACACGTTACAAACAAGGGACACACTACACACACTATACTTGAGGGACACACTATGCACACTATACTTGGGGACACAGTACATGTGGGGACATGCCACCTGTGAGGACAGGCTACGTGTGAGGATGTGATATGTGTGAGGACAGATGAAGTGTGATGACAACTACAGGTGAGGACATGCTACACGTGAGGTAGGGGACACACAGACATGGGAGAAATGTGTAGAGTGATTACCTGGGTTTGGCTCTAAAAGGACTGCGGTGTGCCCCCAACTATCATCCTAAGTATTTTGGAGATTGGAGATCGGAAGTTGGAAGAGGTCAAGTATTATAACTGAAGAGGTAAGCGTTCAAGAATTAAGTGAAGTTGGATATCAGAAATCGAGTTGGAAGACGGAGGTCAGAGAGACAGAGGCCTTGCAAGTACTTGCTGTGGTAAGAACAGGAAACGGTGCAAAGGGAGTCACATATCAAAGTCAATTATCTGATTGCAGAACAGAGGCACACATGACTGGGTTTTATTCAAAGAGCTGAGACAACATGTCAGAAGGTAGAGGTAAGCAATTCCAGTGGAAGCAAAAGTAACTAGGATAAATGGAGTAAGTAACTAATACGGAACAAGAGGAACTACAAGGGGGTGCCGGGTAAAACTAAGAACAATCAATAGGCAAAAGAACAAGGGGAATGTGGGTCTAATTGATAGTGGAACAAATGGATCTCCTGATGCTCTGGACTTGCTATGCTTAGGGTCAAGTAGGGAAGGCCGGTGAATAGAGTCAAAAGGGCAAGTATGTGAATAGTAAAGAACAAGGGGATCAAAAGGTCAAAGTGTGGATGTTGCGGAATAGAGCCAGAGGAGGCATGGAGGTGCCAGAGTTGGTCAAGCAGCATGGTCATAACATTACCTACCTTGATGTGTTACTTATGTGTTTGACTTATCCCGAGTTTGATTTACCCAAGGTGTTTGACCTTGCTGATGCGTTTGACCTTACCGAGGCGTTTGACTTGCACCCCCGCGCGAAGCGCGGGTATCCACCTAGTCTATAGTATAAAGTTCTAGGGGGGCGGTTGTGGGCCTCACTATATGAAAACAGCACGCTCTGCTGACATAATCCTGACATAAGCCTGACATAATCCTGACAAAGACGCAAACAAACCACGCACTATGGCGGAGTTTGAATGCGAGCGGCGTAGCCGCGAGCAGCGTTTCTGACTAATCCTGACTAAGACGCTGCGCACGACACACGTTCTCTACCCCCTGCCATCACACTCTCCCACCGTCCTCCCAGCATGCTTCTTTCATATCTATTTCTGTCTCAGGTATGTTCTCACCTCCTGGATCAATTGACTGACCCTGATGAGGCATGCAGAAGCTTTTCATTCACTGGTGTGTCTCTCATTTAATTTTCGCTTTTTTAACTCATTTTTGGCCCTTTTTTAGGCCAGATTACACCTCTCAGCTCCTCTTCACTCTGCCTGTGGGTGTCTGCCTGCATTCTGGTGAGCATCCTGGCCCCATTTTCGCTTTTTTGCATGGTTTGCTCATGCAAGCTGTTCTGCAGTGCCTTGGGTATGTTTTTCTCTTTTATTTTCGCTTTTTATAGGCTTATTTTTGCCTCTCTCATGCCAGATCTATATTCCCAGCCTCATATCTCTTAGGTATGGTTTCATCCTCTGAGCAATTCCCCTTTTCTGTATTAATTTTCGCTTTTTTGACCCATTTTCTCCCCTTTTCAGGCCAGATTACACCTCTCAGCTCCTTTTCACACTACCTGTGGGTGTCTGCCTGCATCCTGGTGAGCATTCTGGCCCCATTTTCGCTTTTTTTGCATGGTTTGCTCATGCAATCAGCTCTACAGTGCCTTGGGTATGTTTTTCTCTTTTATTTTCGCTTTTTTAGGCTTATTTTTGCCTTTCTCATGCCAGATCTATCCTCCCAGCCTCATATCTCTTAGGTATGGTTTCATCCTCTGAGCAATTCCCCTTTTCTGTATGAATTTTCGCTTTTTTGACCCATTTTTTCCCCCTTTTAGGCCAGTTTACACCTTTCAGCTCCTCTTCACTCTGCCTGTGGGTGTCTGCCTGCATTCTGGTGAGCATCCTGCCCTCATTTTCGCTTTTTTTGCATGGTTTGCTCATGCTAGAAGCTTTGCAGTGCCTTGGGTATGTTTTTCTCTTTTGATTTTGCTTTTTAAAGTTTATTTTGGCTGTTTTTCAAGCTTACTTAGGCCTTTTTCATCCCAGATATATTTCCAAGCCTCCTATTCCTTTGGTAGGTTTTCATTCTCATCACATTGTTGCTTTTTTGAAATTAATTTAGACTTTGTTATCAGGTCCTCCAACAGGCCTTCCTGTCATTGGTGAGTTTGGCGGTCACTTTTACTTTTCTTGGATGCTTATTAGATATATCTAAGTCCCTCTGGTATATTTGGTTGTTTTATATAACTTTTTCAGGCTTGATTTAACCTCTTCATTCCAGATCTGTTCTCCAGGCTGTCACTCCTTAGGTATCTTCCTATTCTCATAGCAATTTTCCTTTTTGGCACCAATTTTGGGTTGTCCATAACTGATCAGTTTGCTATTTCTTTCAGTCCCAGCTATCAAGTAAGGTTTTGCCATTTGTATGTTGGATTTTCAAGCTAATGTTGACTTGGCCATTAGTTTCCCTTCTTGGTTTTTGCTAGGCTCTGTGCGGTGCTAATCTCTCTGGCCTACAGTGATTGAGGTGGTTGGTTGGTTGGATTGTGCACTGGAAGCTTGCATTGCAGTTTGGTTCTGGCAAGAATTACAACTCCAGTGTGGTCTGTGAACTGGATTGGTTTGGTGGTGCACATTGGATTTAGGCGGTTTAGGTGGACATTGACCACCTTGCTGGTATCTGTGGTGGATTTGTTAGGTTGGGTGGTCAGTTGGTTGGATTGTGCACTGGGAGCTTGCATTGCAGTTTGAGTCTGGCCAGAGTTACAACTCTGTTAGCCAGTGTGGTCTGTGAACTGGGATTGGTTTGGTGGTTTAGACGGTTTAGGTGGACATCGACCGCATCCCTGGTATCCCCTATTGTTGGTCGTGAGCTACAGTCATTGTGAAAATGTGAGTATCCTTGATAAAAAAAATTTTTTTGGCTTGATTTGAAACTGACTGTAATCTAAGGGAGCCCTCTACACCAGAGCGTGATAGGCAGGAGGAGCGTGCTCTGGAGCGTCAGCGGCGGTTGCCAATGATGTCCCCTTCTGTGCGTCATCGGGATAGGGTTCTCGCTGCAGCTCAAGAACGTCTTCGAAATCCTGACCCTCCACCTCCTCAGCCATTTCCTCGACCTCTACTCCCTCAGGACAATGCAATTCCTTGGCCTCCTGTGGCTGGACCTTCAAATGCTATTCCACCTGATCTAAGTCCTCAGGATGCTGTACGTGCCATACAGGAACGGTTAGCAGATATGCCTCTGGCACCTGTGCATCAGAGACATCCCCTGTTAGCACCGCCACCTGTTCCTGTAGGCTCTGCAGCGGTAGCGGCACTGCGGGCCCAGGCTGCTAATTCCCAGATAGCACCTCCTCCTGCTGTCCCTGTAGGCTCTGCGGCGGTAGCTGCCTTGCAGGTCCAGGCTGCTAATGCCCAGATAGCACCTCCTCCTCCCGTCCCTGTAGGCTCTGCAGCGGTAGCTACCTTGCAGGTCCAGGTCGCTAATGCCCAGATAGCACCTCCTCCTCCTATCCCTGTAGGCTTTGCAGCGGTAGCTGCCTTGCGGGCCCAGGCTGCTAATATCAATCCTAGACCTCTGCCACAACAAAGACAGGCACGACGGCGCGCACGACACCCTGAACCTCTCCCAGATCAAATGCCACTCCAGCAGCAGCCTGCACCACAGCAACCTGTACCTCCTCTGCCTCCAGGGCCCCCTGTGCCTCCACAGCCTCTGCATCCACCTGCTCCTCCTCAGCCCCCTCCACTTCCACCGCCTCCACCAATGCCTTTAAGAACCCTTCCGCTAGCACGTCACCCTTTGATTGAACAACAGATTGCACCTCATGACCTTGGTGCTATGGATGACAAATGTCCAAAATGTAAAGCATGGCATTGGAAGGCAGAGTGTCTGTCCGACTCTACCATTGCTGAGCCCAAATTTGGTATATGTTGTTCAAAGGGCCAGATACACCTTGAATTGTTGATGGAACCTCCAGATCCACTAAAGACTCTTTTGGTCAGCCAAGACAGGTGTGGCAAACAGTTTAGGGAAAAGATTCGGAACTATAATGCTGCACTGGCATTCATCTCTGTGGGAGTGAACATAGATGACAAGGTCGTGAATAGACCTGGGCCATATGTCTTCAAAATTCAGGGAGGCCTCTATCATATTCATGGTGCTCTTCTTCCTACTCAGGGTCAGGATAGGGCACCCAGCTATGCGCAGCTCTACTTTTATGATCCAGCAGAGGCTTTGCAATGTAGGGAGGCCAATAACAGTTTTGATCCTTTGGATTCAGATGTTTTAAGTGACCTCCAGGAAATGATGCAGGCTCACAATCCATTGGTTGCAATCTATCAGCAGGCGATGGAAAGGCTTAGGAACCAGCCAGATAGGTTGAATGTGGAGGCCAGACTCACCTACAGAGCACATACAGACCAGAGAAGATATAATATTCCTACAGCGGATGAGATTGCCATTGTGCTCCCTGGAGAAGGTGTGCCTGGAGGCACCAGAGACATTGTCATTCAGCTTAGAGGTGGAGAACTGCAACGAATTCAGGCTGAACATGCTTTGTATGCGCCACTACACTATGTCCTTCTCTTTCCCAGAGGTGAATCAGGCTGGGATTGGGACATTCCACAGATAGACCAAGCTCTTCCACAACAAGGCCAGGAGGAGGAGGAGGAGGAGGACCCTTCAAGTGACAGGCGTGTGACCATGTCAAAATACTATCATTATCGTCTTTTTCCAAGGGAGGGTGAAGCTGAAACTCTCTTCCTGGCTGGCAAGCTCTTTCAGCAATACATTGTGGATGCTTGGGCAGCGACTGAACAGCAGAAGCTAAATTGGATCAAATACCATCAACATGAGCTGCGGGCTGAGGTCTACAATCAGATGATTGATACATTTGGACCTGAGGACAATCAGGCCAATCCAGCTAACTTGGGACAAAAGGTCATCTTGCCTGCTACATTTACTGGGAGCACCAGGGATATGAATGAGAATTTTCAAAATTCAATGGCAATCACTAGGAAGCATGGTCCAGCAGATGTCTTTGTGACAATGACAGCAAACCCCCAGTGGAAAGAAATCAAAGATGCTCTCAAGCCAGGCCAGACTCCCAGTGATCGTCCTGACTTGGTTGCAAAGGTTTTTCATCTCAAGAAGGAGCAACTGATCAAACATATCATGAAGGCTGGTATCCTTGGTCGCACAGTTGCACGTGTCCATGTGATCGAATTCCAGAAGCGGGGGCTCCCTCATATGCACCTTCTTATATGGTTTAAAGAGGAGGATAAGATCAGAACACCGGAAGCTGTGGATGCTTTGGTTTGGGCTGTCTTTTCTGATCAGCAAGAGCATCCAAGGCTCTACAAATTAGTTTGTGATCTAATGACTCATGGCCCCTGTGGACAAGCGCGTCCTCGGGCTTCTTGCATGACAGAGGGCAAGTGTTCTAAACATTTCCCAAAGGAATTTCGTGAGGTGACATCTGTCACTGAAGATGGCTATCCACAGTATCGCCGTCCTAATGGTGGCAGACAGCATAATGTCAGAGGCAACATCATGGACAACCGCGATGTGGTTCCCTATTGTCCCACCCTCCTCTTGGAATTTGAATGCCATATTAATGTGGAACCCACTTTCAATGTGCGCTCTATCAAGTACATTCACAAGTATATGTACAAGGGGCCTGACAGGACCACAATGACCATTAATAAGGAGAGGGATGAGGTTAAACAGTACCTCGATGCACGCTATGTCAGCTCACATGAAGGTGCTTGGAGACTGCTGGAATATAAAATGCATGTTCAGGTCCCTCCTGTCATGGCACTTCCAGTCCATTTGCCAGGCCAGCACAATGTTGTTAGCAACTAGGGGCTATGGCAGGGAAGGTTCGGTAGAGTTCTTAGAAAGCTAGAATCAAATACACTCTCTCAGTGAATTTATTGTCACTGATATATTAATACAGTACCTAGAATCAAATACACTACATGATTTTCAGTCAACATGCTATGTAAATATGAAAGATACTACTCGCCTCTCTCAGTGAATTTATTGTCACTGAGAGAGGAGCACTATCCTGTCTCAGAAGGCATATACGTGCACCCGGCCCTTTAGCGCCCAAGGGCTCGCGCGTCGAAGTCATTTCAAACTCCGCTGGGTGCAGCCGCCTGTGAAAATAGAAATAACAGAATGAAATGAAGAGGTAGAGAGTGACTAGAAAATTTCGAAAATAAGCAGAGAAATGGATGCATGGTACAAGAACAATGTGAGAAGATATTGAAACACCACACAATAAATCGAATATATTATGCTTGATTTTGGTGCAGGAGCATAAATGCACCCAACAAATGTGATATTTGATCCTCATATGGATCCAGGCATGGCTTTGCAGAGGGCAGAGGGTGCTAAGACCATGCTCATGGCCTATTTTGAAGCCAATGACAGATATCCTGAGGCACGTGAACTACTCTATGTGGAATTTCCTGAGCACTATGTTTGGAAAAAGCAAGCCAAGCGGTGGCAACCTCGCCAGCGGGGTTTCAGTCTCGGTTGCCTTCATTTTGCAAGTCCAGCCTCTGGAGAGCGCTTTTACTTGCGAACCCTCCTTACAGTTGTCAGAGGCGCAACATCATTTGAGGAGCTTAGATCATTTGATGGTGACCTTTATCCTACTTACAAGGCTGCATGCCTGGCAAGGGGCCTGTTAGAAGATGATTCAGAGTGGACACAGTGTCTTCAGGAGGCTGCACATATACAAACAAGTTTCCAGCTCAGGAGGTTATTTGTCACTATTCTCCTTCGGTGTAACCCTGCTCGGCCTGCTCAAATCTGGGAGGAGTTTCAGGAGCGTATTTGTGATGACCTGGAGTATCAGCTTCAAAATAGGCATGGCATTCATCATCCTACCAATGATCAAATCTATGACTTTGGTCTCTTTCTCATTGACAAGATCATACGTCAGGGGGGGAAGTCTCTGGATGAGTTCCCAGATATGCCACAGATAATGGGGCACTGGGAGGGATTGGTAGGGAACTGTTGGATAGCTGAGCAGCGGGACTATGACCCAGCTACAGAGCTGGAAAAAGCCGCCACCAATATTGACAAGCTTAATGCGGAACAGAGGCGTGTCCATGATGAGATCCTCCATTCGGCCATAAATGGAGAGGGTCTTCTGTTCTTTGTCAATGGCCCTGGTGGTACAGGCAAAACTTTTACCTGGAACACCCTGGCTCATTCTATCAGAGGAAGGGGTCTTATTGTCCTATGCATTGCATCTTCAGGAATTGCAGCATTGCTTCTGATTGGGGGCAGAACATCACATGCTATGCTCAAGATTCCAATTCTGATTCATGAGGGTTCTCTATGTGACATCAAAAGAGGCTCACCATTGGCAGAACTTCTCAAGCAGGTCCATTTGATCATATGGGATGAGGCATTTGGTGGTATTACTGTGGCTTGGGGTGGAGATTTCCAGCAAACTCTGCCTGTCGTTCCTCGAGGTAACAAGGAGGAGATTGTGGGTGCTTCTATCCAAATATCTCCTTTGTGGCATCATGTCAAGGTCCTCCATCTTACTCAAAATATGCGAGTCGACCCTCATGATCCCTAGAGTGAACAATTTGCTCAGTGGCTCTCTGATGTTGGTCAGGGAAAGGATCTCCCTTTGGACAATTCATTGACACTTCCTCAGCACATGATCTGTGGACCACAGGTGTCAGATCTCATTGCAGCTATCTATCCTAACATTGGTACTGGGGAGGCACTCCAAGACAAATACTTTTTGGAACGTGCCATCCTTTGCCCTCACAATATGGAAATGGATGAGATTAATGCTGAGGTGCTCAATGTATTCCCTGGGAGGAGCGTCTCTATCCCAGTGCAGACTCAGTCAAAGGAAATGAAGATGGGAAAGTGTATCCTGTGGAGTATCTCAACTCACTCAACATGGGTGGGCTTCCTCCATCTCAACTCAGGCTTAAACCTGGAGTGGTACTCATGCTTCTTCGGAATATTGACCTTGGTCGTGGACTCTGCAATGGTACAAGGTTGCGTCTCATCAATATGACCAACAGGGTACTCTCTGTGAGGATCATTTCAGGACCATTTGCAGGAGAGACTGCATTTATCCCTAGGATTACAGTGACACCCACCTCAGACCAATTGCCATTTGAGCTCCAGCGTCGCCAGTTTCCTGTCAGGCTGGCCTTCCATGACTATCAACAAGTCTCAAGGGCAGTCTCTTGGCATGGTAGGCATAGACTTGCAAGACGTGGTATTTTCACATGGACAGTTGTATGTTGCAGTGTCAAGAGGCACTAATTGGAACAGAGTCCATATTCTTTTAGAGGAGGGGAACAAAACTTCTAATATTGTATACAAAGAAGTGTTGCTGAAGCCTGATTAAATATGTATTTCCATTTGTATTTAATGTATGTAGTTGCATTTCACCAAATAATTCTTTGATTCTATTAACTACCCATGTGCAATGTTAACTCTAAATAACCTGGTGCGAAGCACAGGTCTATTGGCTAGTCAATAGTATAAAGTTCTAGGGGGGGCAGTTGTGGGCCTCACTATAAAACAGTACGTGCTGCTGACATGATACTGACATAATCCTGACATAATCCTGACATAATCCTGACTAAGGCACAAACAAACCACGCAACTTTCTACTGTGGCGGAGTTTGAATGCGAGCGGTGCAGCCACGAGTAGACTCGAACCCAGTCCTGCAATGGTAATGATTAGAAGATAGTCATTCTAAAGGTTACCAGAGGGACTGGTGGAACTTATGAGGCGTGTCGCGGAGTGCCATCTCCGCTTGAAATCTTTTATGGGGACTTAGAATTTTCAGGCGTGTCCCACTGCCACGCTCGCTGTACTGCCTTCCAATCTGGCTTTGGCCCCTCAGACCCTTCACCAAACCTTTGTATTTAGCTGAATACTGTACCCTGGTGTACTTGGTTCCATCATATCTGCCTGATCTTGCACCGGGCTGCTGTGCCGGCTATCATACTGGGCGCAATGCGTCCTCTGCGCACAGAGCGTGATATTCCTGATGGGTTCTCATCTGAACCTGAAGACACGGACACGCTGACATCATCAGACCGCACACTGACCGGTTTTCTAAGTACTCCAACCAGGGGATCTTCCGCACCTCCCGTTTCCCAACACGCCCCTTCTTCCCCAATTAGCATCCTTGGCTCTCCTCTTACGTGGAAACGCGGCAGACCTACAGGGACTCGAAGACTGCAAAAGCAGGCTGAAAAGTCCATGAATGCAGAGGAGGTGAAGGCGTTCTGGCAGTTGGAAAAGCCTGGCCTGCTCCTCTTATTGCCTCCCACCTTTCTTGATCATCATCATAGCCTGTGGTGTGTTTTTTTTCTGACATTTCTTGCAATAAGTTTTCGCTTTTTTATCCTCTTTTCTTTTTCTTTTTTTTTTTTTTCTAGCCCAGGTTCAGGGCTCCCACCATTCCTGTGTGTCATGGCTGCAAGTGGTATGTTTCTTGCTATCATATCTCCTTCCTTTTTGATATTTATTAGGATCAGTGTCTCTTTGTTTTTAATTGTTAATTGTTATTTTATTTTATTTCATGTATATATACTGTATATTTGTCAAAATAGATACCAAAAAATTTCCTTGACTTTGCTAAAAATTAATGACAACAGCCTCTGCTTGCAAAATGTAAGTCTATTATCCATTGTAAACCCTCTGACATTTATTTATTTTCTCTGCCCCTACAACAAGTTCACTTTTAGGCTCTTAGGGTTATGCTACATATGGGAACATACTACAAACAAGGGACATGCTCTGCACACTATACTTGGAGGACATGCTACACTCAGGGGACACACTACACATGGGGGACACACTACAAACAAGAGACATGCTACACATGATATACTTGGGGGACATGCTATGCACAAGGGTGTTACGTATTGCGATTTCTGGAGGTCAGAGCTAGAAAGGATGGTGGCTTCAACTTATGTGTTGCACCCCCAATGAACTATCGTCCTAAGTATTTCAGATTGTAAGTCCAAAGTTGGAAAGTATCGAAGTAAGTTAAAGGCCAAGAGTTAAGTCGGAAGGCAGAAGGTGGAAGGCTAAGAGACGGAGGTGAGCTGCGCTACTCGCTGTGCTAAGAACAGGAGATAGAGCAAAGGAAATCATGTATCGAAGGTGATTATCTGATTTCAGAATAACGAGCATACATGAGGGCTTTTATACAAAGAGCTGAGACAACAGGTAATGGGGTAGTACTAAGTGGAAGTCAGATAAGATATATGGGGTAAGTAACTAATTGAGAACAAAGAACTACAAGGGGGTGCAGGGTAGAGTCAAGAACAATGGGCAAAAGAACAAGGGGACGGAAAGCATATCTGACATAACGGAACAATAGGGGCCGGTCATATGGTCTTGCTGTGCTGTGAGTTGAGTCTGATAGGTCCAAGTAATAGAGTCGAAAGAAGAAAGGATATAACAAGGGGCGGGATTGTCAGAATTATTGGGATGTCGGAAAGGAAGCGGAACTGAGTGTCAGAAGTCGAAAATGCATGGTCGTAACAAAGGGACATAATACACATGATATACTTGGGAGACACACTATGCATGGGGGACACACTACACATGGGGGACACCTTACACATGGGGAACACACTACGCATGGGGGACATGCTATGCACACTATACTTGCGGGACACACTACACTCTGGGAACACATGCCATACATAGGGACATGCTACCCATGAGGGGCACACAGCTATGGGAGAGATGGGTGGAGACATTACCTACCCTGATGCATTATTTAGAGCTACTTTCAATTATGATAAGATGTGTTTTAATTATCCAAATGATTTTACTTATCCCAAGTTTTATTTACCCAATGTGTTTGACCTAACCATGGGTATCCACCCTAGCCGTGGTCCAAGCACATTCAGGCTCACCCATGGGTCCCAGTGTAAGGAGGGATGCCTCCCTGTGGTGATGAACTGTGCAGAACTACAAACGCTGCTGATAGTGAGCAGGAAAGAGGAGTCTCTATTACTAATCTAAGTGGACCCACTATATACTCTGAGAACAATGGGTGCCACAGCATGACATCATACTAAAGGACAAGAAAAACCTATAATCTCCGACTAGAGAGCATAGCTCTCTTGCACCGGCGGTCCCTACCCAGCGCTGTCATCCTGGTGTGCAGCACAGGGGCACGGTAGGAATAGACTTGCAATATGCAGCATTTTCCCATGGGCAGTTTTACGTTGCACTAATTGGAACAGAGTCCATGTTCTTTAGGGGAGGGGAACAAAACTTCTAATATTGTATACAAAGAAGTGTTGCTGAAGCCTGATTAAATATGTAGTTTCATTTCACCAAATAATTCTTTGATTCTATTAACTACCCATGTGCAATATTAACCTTAACTAACCTGGTGCGAAGCACGGGTCTATTGGCCAGTAACAACATATATAAAAAGAAAACTACAGAAATTACATTGGATCAAACAGCAATATTACCCAAGGACACCCAGCCACAGCAAGAGAAACCAAGAGAAACACAGCCACAGCAAGAGAAACACAGCCAAGAGTAAGCCAGCCACCAGTACAGCAAGAGAACACCAGAGAGGAATGACCGGCTACGGCTCTCCAGCGTTGCTCTCTTTATACTGAGCAAAGCCTGTGCACAGACCACCCTCGTGTATGTGGTCATGAGGGACGCCAATGGGTCACCTGATGTAAAGATATCTATCTTAAGCCTCAGGTCACAAGAGCACGACAGAACTTGACCAATGTGTGGTATTCTGATGCTATGTAGTGACAGTGTAAGGGTAAGATGTGATGGGGACCGCTAGCCGGTTCCCACGCATAAACTATACAGTGGGTCCCTAAGGGGCCCACTGGGATTATGTAATAACTAATGTACATGTAGATACACGGGTTATTTACACCCTCCCCCTCTATAGACAACTATAGGGGTTAACTACTACTCATAGAGGTCGTCCATGAGGGAGTCCTCTAGAGTGGCCGATACGACGACGTCGTCGTCGTATGGGGCCGGAGGAGCACGTGACACCTCCGGGGGCACCTCCGCGTCATTGGTGGTGATTGGGTGAGGCTGGTCGGCCTCACCACTAGCGGCGGTCTCCGCTTGGGTGCTGGGGCCCGTGTCCTCGCAGAGCATGGCCTCAACGGCCGGGTCCTCCGTTTGAGGAGGGGGCCGGAAGCACGCCAGCTCTTGGTCGAGCTGAGCGTGAGTGAGGGGTCGCAGCACCGCGGCCCTCACATGGCTGGTCTCGATGACCTTTTGTTGGCCCTCGCGGGCGGCGGCGCTGAATGCCGCGCCGGTGATGCTGCGCTGAACGTAATGTTCAATGCGCGCCGCTCGCTTGCGAGTGACTCCCGCGTAGCGGGCCAACCATCTCACGATCTCCGCGAGTGGGATGTCGGGGCCAGTTCTGCCCTCCACAGGGAATGGGCCCGTGATTGAGAGCTGCAGGGTGGTGCTCTGAGGCGTCAGCACTTCCCTGGCGTTGACGAGGCTCGACCATTGGTCTGTCGAGCCGAAGAGGTCGAGTAGCCTCGCCTGAGCGGTGATGCGACCCCTTTGACCCGGGGCGCGAGGGCCTTCAACCACATCCAGACATCCATGTCGTCTAGATTGAAGGTGCCGTCCACGTTGTCACGGATGGCGGATGGGATCCCTTCAGGGTTGTGTATCCAACCCTTCAGGATGGCCGCGATGTCGTGCGGGGTGCCGTCCGCTATCACGAGACAATCCCTTTTGGGATTGCGAGCGCGTTGTTCGCGCTCGACGTGTTTGAATACGCCGATCATCTCACGCGTACGCGCGAGCTGCGGCGTTTCTTTTGCCCACGCTATGAGTTCGACGAAGCGTGGGTCGTCGAGCGGGCAGACGTCGTACCATTGAGTACGACGCTGTTGGGCCTTTCCTACCGGCCGTGGTAGGAGGCCCATCTCAGAGATCGGTGGGTCTCCGAGTGGTATGATCACTCCCTCCCCCGGGTAGGGAGGGCGAACTGTCCCCGCCGGTGGAGGCAGGGCCACGCCAGGCCCAATGTACTGGGCCTCGATCTGTGCTACCCACCGCTGAAGGGCGGGGTCGTTGATGGTGTGCGACGGTGACGCCGCTAGGTAAACGCTAATTGCGCTTTCCTTCGCAATGGCTAGCCCATTGACGGTGTGGGGGGAGCCACGCAATTTCTTGCGCTTTTTCTTTGGCTGTTCTGCCAGCCGCTGTGCCCGTTCGGGGTCGTACGTCTTCCAGACGGATGAGTCAGACTCCCATCCATCTGGGACGCCGTACGCAGAGTCGGAAGGTGCGCTCTGCCCTTCCGTTGTTGTCGTCGTCGGGGTCGGCGCCGACAATCGGGACGCTAGCCCCAATGTTGCGCGCGCCAGCAGAGGTGCCGTCGCACGAAGTGATGATGGCCCGGCCACTGGGTCCGTAGCCGGGTCATGTCGCGGCATTTTTGAGGCAACGTGGGCCAGGGTAACCTGGAGCTGGGCTGCGCTTAGCTGTTGCTCCAGTTCCTTGATCCTTGCGTGCTCGGTTGCGAGCGCATCGTCGCGGTCCTCGACCGCGCGTTCCAGCTCCTTGACCTCCTTTTTAAGGTCATGGATGTCCCGGAGGGGCTCCTCCCGCGCGTCACGTGCGATGCCCCATGGGAGCCATCCCCAGGCTGCATCGACGGCGTTGCCGATGTCCTCATCTCGCAATTTGACTTTGCGGGTGCCGGTCGCGGCCCTAAGGTGCGCGGCGTAGTCCGCGCATGTTGAGCATCGTCCGGGTGGACGATGGCGAGGGCGTCCTCCCAGCCCACGATCATCCAGTGCTCCTGGTCTATTGGAGCACGGAGAATGTCTGCGGCCCCTTGTCTCGGGGCCGATGTCCGCGTTGTGGACATTGACAGGTCAACGTCCATTCCATCTTTGGGGGGCATCATCTTCGTGGGTAGATGATGGTGGTTGCTTCCAAGAAGCGATGCGCCCTCGGAAAGATCCGAGGTGAAAATTTAACCGCGCCGTGGCCGGCGCGTCACGTGGTCCGCACGTGACAGATGCGTCTAGCGGCGTCTGGGGAGGTCACGTGGCTTGCCCCCCCCGAAGCTCTAGGTAGCTATCTAGGGCTTCGAGGTCCTTGCAGGACAACATGGGTTCCCATGTCACGTCGCCTAGGGTCCAATGGACCTGGAACTCCAGGTCCGTCGAGTTTATCCATCGATGTGCGATAATCTTGTCGACGAGCCACTCCTCGTCGTCATTTGCTCCGAAGTCATAAAATGACTTGGCCTCGCGACGAGGGAACAATTCGTCGTTGTTAGCCTCGTATCGCCGCACGAGGCTTGAATGGAAGACTGGTGAAATGCGATGGCTTTTCAGTTCGTCGGGAAGATCGAGGGTCACCGTCGAGGCATCGTTGTGAGCCTCGACAACACGGTACGGTCCGATGTACCGCGGGACTAGCTTTCTGCCTCTTCCTTTCGGGAGAGTTAAGTTTTGTGTCGACAGGTAGACGCGGTCGTTGGCCGCATACCAGTCGCTCGCCATACGTTTCTTATTTGCATGAAACGTTTGCGTCACTCGATGCTCTATGATTGCATCGTGTGCCGCCATCAGGTTCCATTTAGCCTGATGTGCGAACCGGGCCACCCCCTTGAACGGGGTGTCCGCGGCTATGGGGAGGTCTATCCGCGGCATATAGCCGTGGTTCAGCTCGAAAGGTGCGAACCCTGTGGTCACACTGATGTTGCTGTTGAGGGCGACCTCAACCATTGGGCATTTCAATGCCCAATCCTTCTGATCATCTCTGACGACCGCGTGTAATATCTGGCTGATCGAGCAGTTTGCCCGCTCGGTGGCTCCATCCGTTTGGGGATGGAAGGCAGTTGACATGAGGAGCTTAGTCCCCATGAGTCGCTGGAGCTCACACCAGAAGATCGACGTGAACTTTGAGTCTCTGTCCGAGACGATGGAGTCGGGAACTCCGTGTAGTGGATGACCTCTTTCAGAAACAGCCAGGCTACTCCCTTGGCTGACACGCTCGTCGTGGTTGGTACGAGGTGTACGAGCGACGTTAGTCGGTCGATGACTACCATCAGGTAGTCACAGTCGTTGGATTTGGGCAGGGGCCCCATGAAGTCGATGCCAATCGACTGCCACGGCCTATCTGGAATGGGTAGGCTGTGTAGTAGGCCTTTGGGCCGTTGTGGCCTGGTTTTCGTCATCTGACACCTCGCGCACGATGTGCAGAACGCTTCTATGTCTGGGTTCATGCCCGGCCACCAATATGCTCTTCGAACGTAGTTCGAAGTCTTCAGATGGCCGTAGTGGCCGACTATCTGATGTGCCCGATCGATGATAATTTCGATCAGCTTCCTTCCCCCTTTAAGAACAGAGTGGGGGACGGCAATGACGTCTCTCTTGAGCTGATTCTTAGTCCAGATCAGCCCGTCCCGGATCCCGAATCTCGGGTGCGCGTCCGGGTGCGCCATGATCTTTGTGAACATGGTGTCCCTATGGTACGCGTCTCGTAGGACCTTAGACAGGTCTACGCCTTGCTCGATGATCCGGCGCAGGGGTGCGCCGTCATTCCCTGCGGAGATGGCTCTGACGTCATCGTCGTCGTCGCGGGACGCGGCGACGTTCGCGGGCTCTGGTGAGCCCTCATTTAATGCGGCGGCTTCCGTTACTCTTGCCTCTGTCTTCTCAGCGAGGCATTTAGAGTGTCTTGTCGCCGCTGTTCGCAGCTCGACATACCGGTCGGTGGGCAATAACTCACCGTCCGGGTCTAAACGCGCATCCGCGTTCACGAAGACGTGGTCCGGGTGATTGTCATCACTCGTGTCGCTCTCGTAGTAGCGCGACAGGCAGTCCTCTACCTTGTTCTCTACACCGCCTACATGAACGGTGTTGAAATTGAACCGGATAGAAACTCCCACCATCTGACCTGTCGGTCAGATAGGCTCTTTTGGGTCTCGAAGTACTCGAGCCCCTTGTGGTCTGTGACGAGGGTGAACCTTCGCCCCAGCAGTTTGTCCTCCCATTTCATGAGAGCCTCGAGCACGGCGATCGTCTCATGCTCGTGAGTCCGGTAGTGTTGCTGAGCAATGCTGAACTTCTTTGACAAGAAGCCGGCTGGTCGACAAGTTTTCCAGTCAGGACCTTGGCCGTAGACCGCACCGACGCCGGCTTTTGATCCGTCGGTGATTCACCAGATCGGCTCTGGGCACCTTGCGTCTACTGGACGCAGGATCGGGGCCTTACAGGCCAACGCCTTAATGCTTTTGCCAGCATTTTTCGAGCAGTGGTTGTCCATTCGAATGGACGGTTATTACGCGCACAGCCCATAGCGGGGTGGTATATGCGCTAACATCGGGC